>JALPQD010000507.1:710127-948101 GCA_023101885.1 Typhlomys cinereus
TCTCTCTCTCATAAATAAAATACTTCAAAATATTTTTGTCATCAAGTTAATTTGGAAATGTCAAAGAATGACAAACACAACCTTTATGAGGTTTGAAGAATCTGCAAGCTCATGATTCTCAGTCATTCTTGAAATAATAAACTTTAGAGAATTACATATAGTCCTGGTGCAGACAGACAGACATGTCTGAAAAAGACAACATGAAGCTCAGAAATAGGGTGAGTTCAGATAAAGATGAGGCACTTCGGTTCAGTTCAAAAGGGGAATATTCCATAAGTTCCTTTCAGTCAAGTTGTGAACTACATAGAGAAAAATGTTTTCTAGTTACATTTTAATATTCATATGCTTTAAAAAGTCATGACTTGTACAAAAAGATAAAGGATTTATGGAAAAGTATCAGCACATGGTGAATGTGTACAGAGAGAGAGTTTTGGTATGTGCATCATGGTTAGCTCTAGCATAGAGGACGGAGAACACTAATTTGGTTATTTTGAAACTATGTGAGAGAAAACAGTAAATAAAACTTAAACATACATGATAAACTAAGAAAAACATATGAAGCCATCTTAAATATTAATTCTTTTCATAAGTGAAGAATCCTTATATTTTATTGAATATAATTCCTTCATTTAGAACTTATTAAACATTTGTTCTTTGCCAGGTTATCCTGTCCCATGGTGCTTGGGAGACCTCGACGAACAAACAGACATAAATCACTACAAAGAAGAAGCTTAGAACCTTGGGCTATTTATTTTTTAAAAGTACAAATGCAGACTGAGAAGATAGTTCAGTGGGTAAAATGCTTGCTCTAAAAAAAATGGGTTCCTGAGTCTGGATCCCCAGCACCCATGGAAAAAACAGGACATTGAGTGCTTCTGATACCCCAGCTCTGGGAGACAGAGACAAGATGGGTGGGGACTTGGGGTGAGTAGGTCAAGGCAATTGATGAGCCATGTTCAGTGAGAGACCCAGTCTCGAAATTGGGTGGAGGGAGAGTGATAAAGAAAGACACCAGACATCTACCTCTTGCATCCTATGAATGCACAGGTACACACCCTCATATATACACACAGCATTCACACACACATACAAATGCAAATAATGAGATTATTGGTCATAATTAACAACAAAATAAGGATGGCTATATTTCAATGTTTAAATCAAAATTCAGAAAATTTGGTTAGTGGCCAGCTAGTAGCTCAGCAGTATCTTCTCTTAAATCTGGCAACTTAAATTCAATCCCCAGGAATACACATCATGGAAATAGAGAACTGACTTCCAAAAGTTGTCCTCTGGCCTCCATCTGTGTACATGACATGCATATAGAGTTTATTTCTTCCTCTTTCTCACTCAAATAAATAAAATACTTAAAACAGAAAAAAGTCTTAATAATCAGTTATACTCACTGTTATCAGGAGGATAGGAAAAAGGCATTGACAAGCATCTGGAAAGTGAATAAACTGGTAGAACTTACCAGAAGACAGTTTTTTTTGTAAACTTAAAGCCTGTAATTTATACCATGCAAATAAACAGATAGCTACAAAATAGCTATAGGATACTCACAACCAACAGATCTCTTGTGTGTATGTATGTGTGTATGTGTGTGTAATTTTAGGACTTTATACATATATTTGTGTCATTTTCACCTTTTATCATCCAATCTCAATCCTCGTTTTTTCCCCACTACAGACTTTCTTCCTCCCCACCTGTCTTTCCAAGCACTGATGCTGTGGACGTGGGGGGAGCAGTGCCCCACCTCTCATGAAGCACGTCCTCTGTTATGTGGCTGACCCCCATGCCAGGCACTTTGTCACCATCATCTCACACAAACTTCGCAACACGAATAGGACGGGTGGGTAGCGGAGAATCCTGTGCACTCTCGGATGTCACTCTTTCCTGTAGCGCTCAGATGCACCCGGGGGATGGCTGTATATTTTGCAGCAAGTAGAACTATGCAGCTGAAAGTCAAGGTCAAGGGAAGCAAAATCCTCTGAAACTCGAAGGATATGCTATTACTGAGGCAAAAGTCATTGCCTCTCCTTCCTTCTCTAGTTTCCTCTGTGCAGAACATATGTGAAGCTAGTTCTGATAAGTCCAGATTGGAACAGTAGATGAAAATCATGAGTCAGTCAGTAGAGCAAATAAATGGAAGAAGGCAGTCCTCCTGCTGTGAAGTTTCCATTTTCGGTCTGGATTGCTGGGTGCGCGTGAAGGAAAAGCCCTGCATATTGTTAAATTCATTGTTAACTTGGGTTTGATGAGGTCACAGATAGATAGAGGTTATCATTATGTGCATTTTGTAACTAAGGAAATTTAGATTCACTTAAGCAGCCTCCACACGATCATACTACTATTCAGCGAAGAGTCAGAATTGCCTGACCTCAGGGTTCCTGTGCAGTGTGTAGTTTCCTGCTCCAGTCTGATCTCCAAATCTGAGTAAAGGGCTGATCATCCAAACCTGGTTTAGGATGCCAATTCCTCTAGCCTTCTCCAGGTGAAGCCCTGAACTCCTATGGCTTCAGCAGTTGTGTCTGTAACCATTCCTAGAGGGATTCTGGCCACCGGGGCTTGCTGTGTGCAGGCTTGTCTGGCCACTGCCCATTCTTACATTTGACTGCACGT
Source organism: Typhlomys cinereus (assembly GCA_023101885.1). Lineage (NCBI taxonomy): Eukaryota > Metazoa > Chordata > Mammalia > Rodentia > Platacanthomyidae > Typhlomys > Typhlomys cinereus. The sequence goes on from JALPQD010000507.1 coordinate 712,750, forward strand.
GGCACCAGCACAGCTGGTTCCCATCAGCCCTGAAGGACCATCTTCAACCATTATGCTTCCCCAGGATGGAAGATATCCTGCCCTTCCTACAGTGAAGGGTTCATAAACTGTCCATCAGAAGCCAATGGCGGAAGATGGAAACCCAGCCCTGGCCTCTGACCATGTTGCAACCCCGTGCTACTGAAACATCAGGCAACTCTGGGTTGCTTCAGTAACTCAGCAGCTGCCATGGATTCATCGCCTCAGGTCAGGCCATTGCTAAAGGAAATTCATCACCTCTGCCTCTTCATAACTGAAATCGGATGCATCAGCTGAAGGCTTGTTGGCTTATAAGCCGTTCCTCCAGATTTATGGGCAAAAGAGCTCTTCACCATTCCCCCTCCTCCTCATCAGTGACCACTGCCTTGGCAGTAATGCATCTGATGGCACCAAGCCGCAGTGGCCTGAGGGAGGACAGTCGCCAAGCAGCGATTGGAATCACATTTTTATTTATGTTTTTCCTTCTCCACAACTTGTATTTTTTTTTAAGCCATTTGATCTTTTAGGCCATCCTAGACTGAACTGATTGCTTGAACTATTTTATTTTCTCAAAGAACTTGATAAGCTTGTGACTCAACATATTCAGTACTAGATATATCAGGTCTAAAAATGAGACATTGCAATCTGTCCATTCTCAAGTAGAGGCTTTGTTTATGACTCCTTTTTAACGGACAATCACTGTTGTTTTAGGAAGACCTTGAGTTTATCGAACTCTTGTTAGAACTGGATAAATCTAGATTGGAACAATGAAGCACAAGTGTGAAATCCAAGCTCTCTTGTAAAGTAAACTCTTATCATTTTTACATGTCCGGCCGTGGCATTAATAAAACCAGTTTGTCTTGGCTCAGACCTATGCTTAGGCTTTATGATAAGATGTGAAAATGGGATTATAGATAATTGCTATTTTTTCACTGTGAACATTTTGCTTATGTAGTGCCAAACAATCATCATAGCTTCTAGGGGCTACGTGGTTGGTGCATTCTCAAAGGACTGTCTGTCACTTGTGTTTCATCACATTCTTCTTCCACACCTGATGACAGACATAGCGACAAAGGAAGTAAAGTCACACTAGAGAGGTTTGATCTACTTACTGTTGAGAGATGGCCCACTGAATCATCTTTAAATTGGCAATTTTCTCAGTTTAGTTTTAGAACAGTACTCTAAATGTATCACTAACTGATGAACTCAAAAGTAGAGCGCAGCTGGACAGACACAGGGTGAGACCACGATCCATCCTGGAGGGAGGACGGTCTGAGGAAAGCAGGAGTGAGCTGGCATGTCCTTCAGGGACCAGCCTGCAAACTGCTCAGAATTCTTTGCCCTATAGCTTTGGGTTCAGGTGGACCGAAGGCATTTCCACGACTGTTCTGCTGCAGACATGGTCCGCATAACTTGATGGAGTTGGGCAGGCTCAGCATGCAGAGCCTCCAGCCTCTGCTCTATCTTCAGCTCCTCTGGGTCTTGGGCCAGGGCTGGTTGCAGTTCTGAAGCAATGGTCACTGTCTCCTTGCACAGCTTCCCCACGTCATCAAGGCTGGAAGTGCTGAGAGAAGGCATGGATCCTCATTTCTGCTACGTTTCTGCTTGTCCTCTTTCCCCAACTTCATAGGCAACTCTTTCTTACCATTGACGCTGAGCCATCTAAAGACTTCTTCATCAGTCCCATAGAGTAATGCCTAGTGCTGGGTTGTCTAACACAGCAGTTACTAGCCAGGTGGTATAAAAATCTGAATGAGTTGAAATGAAATGCAGATGCCCTCAGTGTACATATCAGATTGGTTCCAGAACCACCCAATATCTATGGAGACTCAAGTTCCTTGAATAAAATGGTATTGAATTTATATTTGATTCAAGCATATCCTCCCAGATATCTTCAGTATTCTCTAGAAGACATATCACCTATTACAATGTAAATGTCATGGAAATAATTATTACATTGTATTGCTTAAAGAACAACAAGAAAAAGTTGCTCAGTTGTTTTAGTCAAATTTTATGTGTGTGTGTAGTGCCTGTGTCACTTGGACAATGAAGACAGACATTACCAACATCACAGAAAGCTTTCTTTTTAAAATTTTTTTTTTATTTATTATTTATTCAATTGTGCGTGTACGCGTGTGTGCGCACATGCGTATGTATGTGTGTGTGTAGAACCACGGGTGAATTTTGGGAACCACCATGGACGCCTCCACCTCCTCCTTGTTTACTCTGCCCTGGGATTCACAGGCTCCACCCTACCAGGACCAGAAACACAGGTCGCCCCAGCTCCTGCCCGGCATCTATATGTGGGGTCTAGGATCCGAACTCAGAACCTTCCACTCGCAAGGCAGAGGCTTAACCCCTGACCTACCTCTCCAGCCCCACACAGAAAGCTTTTAAGAACAGTACTATTGTAATTCCATCAATAAATTTCTTCATTGTATTGCTCATCAATATTCTACTTCTTTAATAAAAGTTTTGTTAAATAATCATATTGAATTACTATTAACATTCTTGCTTACTTAATTTTATTTCATTATTTTTATGACAGGGTCTCATGTATCACAGGCTGGCTTTGAACTTGCCATGTAGCTCGGGTTAGGCTAAATTCCTGATTTTCCTGCCTCTACCTCTGCAGTGCTGAGATTACCTGTATGTGCCACCACAGTCTAGATTTAGTTACTGTCTACTGTCCTTTGAATTATGGTTCAAAAGTCTCCTTACATGAAGCTGATTTTCTAGTAGCCAGTTCTCTTAGTTTTGGTCACCTGGAAGTGTTTTTGCTTTCTTTTGTAGTGTAAAGGGAAGGTTTGCTGAATGTAGAATTCCTGCTTAATAGTCTTTAAGTACTAGAATATGCCATTCTAACTTTGGGGCTCTGTGATTTCTGATGAGACAGCTACTGATCTCACTGAGAATTCCTTGTATGTGATGAGTCGCTTTTATCCTGTTTCTTTCAAGGTTTTCTCTTTGTCTTTCAGTGATTCAGTTATAGGTTTTTTAGATGTGGATCTTTGTGTTTTCCTTACTTGGCATTCATTGAGCCTCCTGAATGTGTAGGTTAGCTTTTAAAGTTACATTTTGAATGTTCTCAGCCATCCCTTCTCTCTCTTCTTTCTGTGGGACTCCCTTTATGCATCATGACTTTCTTGATGGTGTCTGATATAGTTCTCTGAAGAGCTGTGAATTCTTATTTATTTTTCTTTCTGTTCTTCAAACTGGATAATTTCAACTGATCCATCTCCAAATGTAATTCTACTCATAGGCCTTATTGCAACGGATGCTTCGAGGGATCTCCAGCCTCCCCCTGCTGAGGAGCACAATGCCTACCCTTCCCCATGGTGACTGCTTGCCATTTTTAAGTCACTGTGGAGCAAGGGGAGGTGGGACTAGGAGAAGACTGAGGCTTGCTGGTTGCTATACTTGAAATTTAGTGTTCACCTCAGGCTCATGTTTGGACACTCAGCTCCCAGCTGGTAGCGCTGCTATGGGAGGTTGTAAAACCTTTAGGAGCTGGGGGTTAGCTGCAGGGACTGGGCTCCAGTTATAGCCCAGCCCTGCTCCTGATCCTGTTCTTTCTCTGCTTTCGGTCAGCTGTGATCAGTTATCACAGGCTTCTGCTGACATAGACTGGCTGCTCAGGGAACCCCTTCATGATGGATATACTCTCTGTGTTGTGAGTTGAAATCAGTTTCTCCTCTCTTAAGCTGCTTCTGTCCGTAACTAATGCACTTCTCATTGAAATTCAGTTGTTTTTCTTGAATATATATATTCAGAATATACATAAATTCAGAATATATATATATATATATATATATATATATGCTGGCTATTAAAAGCATGGTTAATTTTCAGAGTTAAGATAGTTCTGAATTTCTTTGGATTGTGTTCTCATAGCTCTTAGAATTCCAGAGGTCCTTGCTCCCCGCCGTTTCACCAGCACCCTGCTGAAAAGGAAGCTGGGAAGCAGCTCCACCTCTTTTCTGTCCCTGTGGAGACTGCATGGCTGCTAATTTTCTCCTAGATCATGGGCTTTTGGTTTTCATGGTTGTCAGAGAGCTGGGGAGAGTGGATGGGTTATAAAATAAGCTAAAAATGCCTAATAGTGCATTTTGCTATTGATGTTCCAAACTCTTTCACTGAACAAAACTAAAACAACAAAGACTTTCAGCCTCTTGCAAACTTTTAGTCAAATTCTAGAGCTCTGAAGATGACTGTGGAAGGCTGATTTTTGCCAGTCATGTCATTGGTGTGATGGAAGAAACAATTTTCAGAAGTTCCAGATCTGCTTATTTTTGTATGTCATCCTAAAATGACATTTTATATGGAAAACCACAATTATGGTCTTCAGAAAAGAGAAGAAACCAATAAAGAAAAGAAAATCAAAAAAAAAAAAAAAGAAAAAAAAAGAAAATCAATTACCCACTCTGGTACCCCAACCTTAACAACCTTACTTAAATAAGGAAAATTAATATGACATTACCATGCCATCACAAGGACATGGAAGGGTGCTAATCTAGGTATTTTCTTAATATGTGAATTTCACGAAGACTACATGCCCAAGCTCAGTGTGGATCACTGTTGAAAATCTAGCAAAGACACTGACACAAAAAACACAAAAAAGATCAGTCATCTCTTTTTATTAAACTTTCTTTCCTCCCTCCCTCCTTTCCTTATTTCCTCCTCCTTTCCTCTCACTCTCCCTTCCTTCCTCCCTCCCTCCCACCCCCCTCTTTCTTTCTTTTTTTCTTTCTTTCTTTCTTTCTTTCTTTCTTTCTTTCTTTCTTTCTTTCTTTCTTTCTTTCTTTCTTTCTTTTTCTTTCTTTCTTTTTCTTTCTTTCTTTCTTTCTTTCTTTCTTTCTTTCTTTCTTTCTTTCTTTCTTTCTTTCTTTCTTTCTTTCCTTCCTTCCTTCTTTCCTTCCTTCCTTCTTTCTCTTTGTTTCTTTCTCTTTGTTTCTTTGTTTCTTTGTTTGTTTCTTTGTTTCTTTGTTTCTTTGTTTCTTTGTTTCTTTGTTTCTTTCTTTCTTTCTTTCTTTCTTTCTCTTTTTTTCTTTCTTTTTTCGTATGTGTATAAGAGGACACTGTGTGTTCCTGTGGAGGACCAGAAGGGTGACTTCTGGAATCATCCTGATTACTTCTACCTTCTTTTTTCTTGCCTCTGCAATTTCCCAGGATCGACTCAACAGGACAGGAAGTGCAGGCTGCCAATGTTTCTGCCTGGCATTTTTATGTGGGACTCGGGATCAGAACTCAGGACCTTCTACTTGCAAAGCAGAGTCTTAACTAACCCCATCTCTCTAGCCCGTCAATCATCTCTTTAGACATCCTGGGTACAGATAGGTGAGCTATGCAATCACTGGGCCTTATCAAGTGGTCTCTCTTGCTGACGAGTGCATACTTTCCAGGGATCAGGTAATGGAGGGGATGGCGTTTTCTCCTCCTTCAGTCTTATCTCCTCCATATTCTGTCATTCGAAGTCTTGATGCAACACTCGGCCCTCCAGCTGAACATGCCTGGTCCCAGAGAGCTCCCACTGAATTGTATATCAATCTTAGAAAGTCAGCTGCATGTGGCCCTCTTGCAACTGTTAAATATCAGCAAACACAAATTCCAGCAGTTCCTGAATATGCCACTGAATTTCTACTGTCTGCTAGATGATTGCTTTGGAGTAGTAGTCATCAAGTGTGGCTAAGGAGTCTGTCTCTAAACTTTTTTTAATGGCAAGAGCTACTTTCTTTCAATTTGCTGTTTTCTTTCCGAACAGTCTTAAATTTATTTCAAGTAGATTCTTAAAAAGAATTTTTTGCCTTGTGTTATAAAACACATTTATAGACTAATTCAGTATTTTCAGTTTTTTTTTTTTTGAAGGCAGTACACATTGAGGGGAGATGACATTGAGTGTCTTCTATAAATGTCAGGATCCCATGGATAGCCCAAGGATGCAGAGTACTTTCATTCTGTCTGTTTGAAGGGAAATGGTGAATGTTGTATATGTGTCACACCTATGAAGTTTCTTTTTACAGAGCATGAAGCAGATAACTTGAATGTTGCCTTTTCTGCTTTCCTTTTAGAAGTATAAAGACCGAAGGCTTTTTCATGGACAGAGAACAATAATTTCATGTGTATCATTAGTGTCAGTCCCTTTCCTGATGACCTGTACTATTTCTCCATTCTTTCCAAGACTTTAGGGAGAAGCACATCAATTTTACTGCTTGTATTGCTAGTAATGATTTTTATGAAAATATAACAGATTTCAGCAAAGCCAGGGTTTTAAGAGGAAAATAAAGTAGAACTGATGAAACAATCAATTGCCTCTCTGTTTCCCACCCATGGAAGTTCGCCTGCATTGCTCAGAACACAGGAAGAATCCACTCAGGTCTGTGGGCCCAGCCAGTGGTGGCATCTGGCATGTGTACTATACTGCCCTCTGCTGGATGGGTCTTGTCACATCTCTCTCTCTCTTCCCTCCCCTTCCTTGCAAGAACATTTAACATTGAGATTTACCTTCTTGGAGTTTCAAGTACATGATGCAGTCTTGTTAACTGTATTCAAGGATGTTCAGCAGATTTCTGCATGTATGTATAGAATATAACTGAAAATTCATACTCCTTGAACACCAACTCCCTAATCCCCATCACCATGGCAACTGTCATTCTACTTTTTTGTTTTCTACAAATCTGATAATTTTAGGTATTTTACATGAATCAGATCACAAAGTACTTATTCTTCTGTAACTTGCTTATTTCATTTAGCATGATACCCTTTTTTTCTGAGGCTGAGTAACTATTCCAGTGCAGACATATTTTTCATTGCTATGCCAAAACGCCCTAACAAAAGCAACGTAAGGAAGGCAAGGTTTGTTTCCGCACAGGGTTGGAGGGATGGTAAGGTGACATGTGAGGGTCACCTTGTGTCTGCAGTCAGGAAGCAGAAAGGAATGAGTTCTGGTGCTCGGCTTGCTCTCTCCTTTTCAGGCAGTCTGGAATACAGCACATGGATCAGTCCGGCTCATATTTAGCGTTTATTTTCCCATCAATTAACCTGATCTAGAAAATTGTTTACAAACTTGTCCTAAGGCTTGTCTCCTAGGATATTCTAGGTCCTACCACATTGACAGCCAATTCTCCATTGATGGAGAATTGGTTTGTTTACACACGTTGGCTGTTGTGAACAAATGCACTTTGGAGTGGTTAGTCATAATTTCAATCACCCTCATGCTTTCACATGGGATAACTTCTTAGTGCCCTGTATTTTCCCAATAAAGTCTGAGGCTTTAAAGCAGGACCAGAGCTCAATGTACTCTAAGGCTACAGACACTTGCTGTTCTGCATGCAGGGACACAGATACCTTCTCTAACCTTCCCTCAGGGATGAGTCACAAAAGGAGAGAAATTAATATTGACCACTGTGGATGAAGATCGCTGTGTGAGTGAAAGAGGAAAAACTGAGGAAACCTGATGAGTGTTTTAACACTGGTATTTGATACTGATGAGAGGGGAAACATGAATCCAGAGGTCAAGCCATAGATCTTTGGAGAGCGGGTGTTTTGAAAAATAACATTGGAAAGTGTCTTTCATACCGACCTATAGAAGCAGGGGTGCAGCCTGCCCATTCCTCTCTGGATTGTGGGATTCACAGGTGAATCTGAGCTGCTCTTAGGCTCTCAAGTTGAGAGGGAATCAGAGGAATGGATAGTGCTGGCTCATGGTACATGTTAATGTTCTCTCTGTGTTTAGAGAGGGAGAGATCTCTTCCAGTAGATAAGATCAGGGGAGGCCTTGTGGGGAAAGTAGGGTTTTAGTGAGGACTGGAGGAAGGATGCAGACTGGACATGAAGGAAACCAGGCTTTAAATTTCTTTAGGCCTTTTCACAGCTGAATTTTGAATAGAAGAGGATGAAAAGTTTGGGGTATGCAAGTCTGGCCATGTTTTCTGAAGTAGAATCAATCTTTCCTTCCTTCCTTCCTTCCTTCCTTCCTTCCTCCCTCCCTCCCTTTTCTTTCTTTGACAAGGTCTCACACCTGTAGCCCAGGCTGTCCTAACTTCTGTTATCTTCCTGCCTAAGCTTCTGGAGAAATGACAAGGCAGGTGATGCCACCACACCCACCTTAGAATTCTTGTAGAGTAGCAAATGGATTTTGCCATCATAAAGATTTATGCCAAGTTTAACAGAAATATTGTAACTCTTAAAACTAGTTTCTCAAAGTTAGAACCTATATGTAAACTATTTAGACCTGTGCGGTTGCCAGGGGACCAAATTGTGACCACACCACACCCCCATTCCTAATCTCCTGGAACTTCAGACTGTGACTGCTGTCTGGAGACAGGAACTTACTTCAAAGGGTTTATTGTGGTAGAGTGAGGTATTGAAAAGGAGATGTAGAAAGAGAAGGAGTAGGAAAAGGAGGAGGAGTGAAAGAAAAAAAAAGAAGAAAGACACAGAGAAAGAATGAAAAGTTATTCTGTTGTAGATGAAGAATCAAATATAAAGATAGCCCTTCTGATGATTGGTGGGGATAAGAAAACAGATTAGTCAGGACTATTTCAGAGAAATATGGTGTGGCCAAAGTCAGGTCTGAGATTTGTCATTCTTGGTTAGTGGCTTTTGGGATTCGGGAGGGTTATTATTTCGTTTTCTTGATGGCTTAGCGTATTCTTTCTTGTCGTCTATGGTGCGTTGTCTTTTCGTTCTTTCTTTCTCTTTCTTTCTTCTTTCATTTCCGTTCTTTCTTTCTTTCTGTCTTTGATTCTCTCTCCTCTCTTCTCTCCCTCTCTCTCGCTTCGTCTCTCTCTCCTCCTCTCTCTCGCTCCTGCTCTCCCCCTCTCCTTCTCTCCCCTTTTTCCCATTTAGTCCCTGGTCTGGGGGATGGTACCAACCAAATGAAGGGTAGGACTTTTTCACTCTGTGAATCCTTTCTGAAGATACCCTCAAGACACATCCAGAGGTAGATCTGGCCTGTTTCTTTGTTTCTTTTTTTTTTTCACATAGAATTTATGAATTTTTTTATTATTTTATTTCTTTTTTCCACTGATACAAAATTAATAGGTAACCCGGTCCCCTCCCGCCCTCCACCCCTCCCCAACCCCCTTGCTCCCTCCCCCCTTTCCCCTTCCTTTTTCCCCTCCCTCCCTTTCTCCCAGTCCTCCTCCTCCCCCCATCCCTGGAGCATCCTTTAGTGTGAATGTCAAACTTCCCTCTGGGTCTTCCACTCTAATGAGATGTAAGAACTCAGTAGCATTGCCTAGAGCCCTTTCTTGTGTTCCCCTTTAGCATAGGAACAACACTGTGGCTGTTAATCCCTTGGGTCTGGCCTGTTTCTTAAAGACTTAAATGTCAAATGAAGATTAACCAACACACACAGTGTAGTGTGTATAAAATTTGCTTCAAAGAAATTTTTGCAAACATTGATTAATTCACACATTCCTCTATTTTAACAAACATTCCTTAAGCACTACTGTTTGTCAGGTACTGAGTTAATCGCTTGAGGAAGGCTTTCTTAGTCCAATAACACTATACACAAGCCACCAGAGCAATATGATTCAGAAGTTCTAGAATGTAAATTTAGAAGTTTACCCAATCACACACTGAATTGTAATTAGATGCTAGAAAGTAAGTATAACTCTTCACTTATCAAATACAGATTATAGGTGCAAAACATTCACATATTTATTAGTATTTAATCCCCAGACATATATTAGTTTTTTTGAAGTTCAGTGGATCTGCTTTTCTATAAGATGATTGGATTTGATTTTGTAGAATAGTAAAATGTCTACCCATATGTAGAGCACACTAGAGAGATGATTTCACATAAATTCAAAGGGAAATAGTATAGCGGCATAGTGTGCCATTTCATTTCAGGCATCAATTTAACTGAAACTTTAGGCATGCCTACGAAGGATTATTTACTTAGGCAAGCCGCTGAGAAAATCTGTATGAGATTATCTAATTGATGTGGGAAGTCTCAGCCCACAATGGATGGGACTATTCTTTGGGCAGATGGATAAGGTGAAGAAAGAGTTGGTTGGCTTTGCCAAACTGGCAGGCTAGAAGGTTTGCCCCTCTCCGGGCTCTTCCTGTGGATGTGGTATGGTCAGGTCCTTTGACCCTTGCTGGTAACTCCCCGCCATAATGGGCCATGATTTGAAATCATTAGCCAATAAAATCTCCTAGTTTCATCCTAAATTGTTTGAGTTATGTATCCATTAGAGCAACAGAAATATGGAACTAAAACTATTTGGTACCAGAGAAGCAAGGGTTTTGCTGTGAAACTAAGACAAGTGGTTTCTTTAGCTTTTATAGAGAGAAGAATTTTAATGAAAATTTTGCTTAGCTTAGTCCTTTCTCTATAGTCTCTTGAGTATCTAATTATTCAGATATTTTGTCAAAATAAAATTCACTAAAGCCCTGTGTCCAATCTTTAAGTTCTTGCTCCAGTATTCTTGTCACATTTCATTTCTCTCTCTGGGATGTCCCTTATTTGTTGAGTATTGTATTTATTCCTTTACAGCTGTTTGCTGTCTTCATAGTCTTTGCCTCCATATCCTGGAAAACACACAATCACTGTCAAATGAGTGTAGGCAGAATGAAATAAGGAATGGGTCTCTTATTAAAGTATAAAAGTGCAGAGAACAGCTTTTTTGTTTGGCTAGTTTATTTCTTAGCTATATCTACAAGTTTAGAAATTTGACAGGCAGGCTTGGCTCTGTGTGAGATCCTGAGCCAAGTCGCATGATCTTTCTGGGCCTCTGTCATGTGTAAAAAATGAACAGAACATGTCTCTCTGGTTGTTTGTGAGTGAACAGGGCAATGTATGGACTCTGCTCCCAGTGTCAAACACATGACTGGTTCTCAGTAAGGAATAGAAATAGTTTGATGCTCGGCACAGAGAGTGGAGAAGGAAACAGTCATCTCAGACTCTGAATTGCTCTCTGCTTTCGTCTTGTAGCCCTTCATGATACAGAAGAACCATCTCTGCTGTTCAAAGCTAGTACCTTTTTTATGGTTTTGAATCTCAGTAGCTTTTTTTTCTTATTTCCATTATATTCCCCTTCTGCCTTCCCCTCCCTTGGAAGCATATTTTGTAAGAGGATGGGTACAGCCTGATTCAACAGCCCAATCTTCCATTTAGTCATGAAATACGCCAAGCTGGTAGGCTGGTACAATTAAAGGAGTCTTGGAGCAAGAGGGGTGGGAAGCTTGGGCTGGGCTGGTAGGTGGCAGAGATCCTACCTCCACTCCAAGCACCAACACATGGACTCTTAAAATAGCCACCTTTGGTTTTCTGTTTCTTCTCAACTGGAGGCTCATTCCGTAATTAGACCTAGTGGAAAAACACAAAGCCCTTCAGATTTGTCCGGCTTTGTAGCATTAAATTGGAATGGAGTGTGTGATGGGGGTGGGTGATTTGGTAATATAGTAAGTGGAACCTTTTAGCTTCAGTAAGTGCGCCTGACTCAGGAATGCGGACGATTGTATCACCAAAAAAATCAATATTAAGATGCACAATTGCTCCCCTGGTATCGAAAGAATTAGTTGATCTACATGCTAAATGACAAGCCTCTTGATAACAGGGATTATGTGACCTGCCTTTCCAGCCGAGGCTGCTGGGGACTGTCCTTTCCTTCCCTAAGACTGTGATAATCTAATTAGAACAACAAAGACCAGGTCCATTTGAGGAGAAGGCAATAAGGGGGTGGGTGGGGGTGGGTGGTGTGTGTGTGACTGATCAGGAGTTTGTGGCCCTTGTTTGGTTTCCTGGTGGCCGGGAGGGGCACACGAGGAGCAGAAGTACGTAGGTGGGATCGTCTGGGGAGAGAGGTCTGAAGGGGAAGGGATGCCAGCAGAAAGGGGTGGACAGAGGTCACCTCTAAAACATGACTTAATCTGCACTTTGGCTCCATAAACACTGCTACAGTGGCTCCCAGACTCCAGCCAGACTTGACAGGATCGGGGAACAAAGGCTCCAGACGGCCTGAGAAACACTTGGGGCCATGTGATCTGACCTCCTTCTCCGATGATATTTCCTGCCATCCAAGGCCAGTCCTGGAAGGCCTTTTCACCTGTTCAGGACAAAACAGAGCCGCGCACTGAAGCTGGATTCTTCCCTGCGGCACAGCTGCCTGCTTTTCTGATCTCACAGACTCTTCCAGGTTTTGTAGCAAATGTTCCCACGAGGATGGTTGTCGCTGGAGGAACTTCCACCTTTGTGTTGCTGTGTTTGACCAGGAAACTTTCATTAATTACTAAGAATGCTCTTCAAATTTTGTTAAACTTTCCAAAACAAAAATCCATGACACTGCTGTGTGAAACATATTTCTCAGCATGTAGTTTTAAGGTTATTTCATACATGGGTACAGTGAATTTATGATACCTTACACCTACAATCCCCAATCCCATCTCCCCCTTTCCATTACAACCTTTCTTCACTGCCCAGTCTCCCTATTTTCTTGTCTTTTTTTTTTTTTAGCATGAATCATATGTCATAGAGTAAACCACTGAGGAAAACATTCTAGTCCCCCCACCCCCTTCATCAGTATTAACCCCTCCCCATCAGCATTAATCCTCATCAGCCTCCAGGGAGCTGTGGGGCCTCTTGAGATCTTTTCCCTCTCATGGTAACATGTTGGTAGGACAAATCCCCGTGCAGGTCCAGAGCAAATATGCATAACTGCAGTGAATTCATGGGCACAGCAGTGCTGTCATGTCCAGAAAAATGATATCTGGTTTCATGCTGCCCCACTTCAGATTCTTACCATCTTACCCTCACATACCCACCTTCCGCAATGAGTTTTAAATTTTATCCTGAGAATTTTTTTTTTTTTTTGGGTCTGGAAGGGAAAATAAAGTCAAGCCCAGTAAGATGTGGCTTTAGCTCCTGTTTCTTTTATATTATATTCTGATCAAGTGTTTTCTGAAAAAGCTGCCTGAGGAACCATGGAACTCTAGTTTGCTTAGGCATCCTCTGCATTGGCAGTCAAAAGCAGAGGGTTTGCTTACGCAGTCCCCTCCGGTTTGTTCTGAGGACTCAGAAGTTGGGGAAGTCAGAGCAAGCGCAGGAGGATGTCCACCCCAGTAGATCTGGTCTGTGAGTAGAGGGTGTGTGGAAAATGTGTCCTTTACAGCTGTGTCAGCTCTGGTCCTGTGGAGACTGTCCCTTTCTTCGTGCTGGCTCTTTGTGGGATGGCTGAACTAGTCTTTAGTTTACAAGTAAGACCTTGAACCCGGCCAGCATGGATGAGTGTGCGTAGGACAAGCTTTCCCAAAACCAGAGCTGGAGAGCTGAGCAGCTTCAGGGCCTCACTATTGTCTAGGGAATCATGGGGGCACCTAGAGAAGATGCTCCAAGGTTCCGGTGACACTGGGGAAGACACACTGGGGAAGGACTGGGTGATGGAGAGGAAAGCGCTTCAATTATTTTCTGTCTGGTTCTATTAGTAAACAAGCACAAAAAACTCTATCTAAAAAGAGATTGGATAAAGATGTGAAGATGGCTAAATAATGCTAAAATATCCTGAATTTTTATTCTCCCTTCCCATTGCTCCCAACAAACATTCTTAGGTCTAAGAGATGGCCACTGGACAGATAATACATCATTTCTCATTCATCATATTTCAGTGATAATGTGGGATTGGTAAGGAAACACCTTGTCGATTTTTGCTAAAGGGAAGATTATTATAATTATTATTATATTTATCTCTCTATTTGAAGAGTTAAGAGAAATCTCCAGGGATATCTAATTTCCTTTCTATGTTTCCTAAGTTCTTTTTAAAAATTCTTACAGAGTTTCATACATGAACACAGTGAATTTATGTTTGTATACCTTAATCCCCAATCCCATCCCCTCCTTTTCCCATTATAACCCTTCTTCTAAGTTCTGAAGAGCAAATCCTGAATAAACGAAAGCTGCTGTCCGCTTCTCTGGAGTTAAGACAGTGCATGTGTCATGGCTTAAATGTGAGTTGCTCCCCACGGGCTCATGTTAGCTCATACTTAGCTGATGTTAACGTTTGGTTGGGAAGGTAGTGGAAACTTTAGGAGGTGGAGTCTTGCTGGAGGAAGGCAGTTCCCAGGGGGAAGCCCCGCCCTGCTACCTGTTGCATTTTGCCTGTTGGTCTCATCGCCTCCATGATGCGGCTGTGACCTGAACCTCCTCATTTCTGCCACCCACCATGCCTTTCCCACAATAATGTACTATACCTCTCCTCTGGAACCATAAGTCGAATCTCTTTCTCCCTTTCTGGCTCAGTGCGCGCGATCACAGCAACAGAGAAAAGTAACTACAGCTGCGTGGAAGGCCTGATGACCCTCTCTTTGATGGATCCAGGTAACAGGCATGCCTACCAATTAGCTTGTTTAGCCATGTGCTTGAGTTTCCCTTGAACCTCACAATGATCCGCAGCTGTGTTTTAGGAGCTGAGTGGTGGAAGGAGAGGGAAGAAGGGGAGAGAATGGACTCTCACAGTCCTTTCCTGCTAATGCAATCAATATACAGATTTATTTCAAAACAAACTTACATTCGCTGCTCACATTGATTCTTATGTTGTCACCGACTTCCTGCATCCCCACTTTCTTTTTTTATTACACATTTTATTTTTTTTTATCATACCAGCTCAATAGATGCACCCCTCTTCCCTCCCCTTCCTCTTACCCCTCTCCTCCTTCCCTCTCTCCCTCCCTCCCCCTCTCTGGGCACCTACCACTTCTTCCCTCCCATCTCTCAGAGCATTCGTTTATGTGGGCACTCACCCTACCTCTGAGTTTTCTACCCTAGGGAAGGTTCAGGACTCAGCAGCATAACTTGGGGCCCCTTCTTGGGCTGCCTGCTAGTATGGGAACTAGATTATTTTACCCCTTGCCTCTATGGATCCTACTGCCTGAAGCCTTCTCCCCTGTGATCTATGCTAGACTTTGTGGTGTCGTTGACAAGTCAGCCATTGTGCAGGTCAGGTAAAGTCCAATCACATTGTGGCTATATCCTGGCTGCTGCTGCCCTGACTTGTGTGGAGTATCTTGCATGCTGTTGGCCCTCCCCATCTTTAGGCTCTTATAATCTTGCCGCCCCCTCTCCCGCAAGGTTTCCTGAGATAGGATGTCTCCTCACTATTCTTGGGGCTGACAAGAACCCCTGCATCGCTGAGAGAAAAGCCTAGCACAATGGAACTCCCTTAGCCATGGAGTAGAACGGTGCCTAGGAGATAAGCTGCGTGGTCCGGCCTCAGTTCATTCTGAAGAGACTGTGGAGATGAGAAAGGTTAGGCAGAGATCCAGGACTCACAACCTGGTTTGATGGAGGGAGAGAGTCCTACATGGCATTGTGGGCAGGAGGACTCAGAGAGGAAGAAATGCTGCAGTTGGTGGCCACTGGAAGGACAAGACAGGTTCTGACAGAGTGTCCCCATGTGGGGGCAGGAAAGGGGCCAGGCGAGTAAGAAGGGCCAGGCTGCGTTGGCCTCCATGTCTAGGCCTGCAGTGATGACAGGCTCTTCTTCATTCCTCCTCCAAGCGCAGCATCACGATGCTCGCTGATTCTCAGCCACCCTGCAGGCCCTGCTGGCCGTCAGCTCTGACCTTCCCAGTGCATCTATTTTCTGTTCCCACCCTGGTCCAGCATGTCTAAGGAAAGGAAGAGATATTACAGGAAGAGGAGATCAATGAAGGGGACTTAAATCCCCAAATGCCTAATTACCATGGATTTCAATGATTTCAAACCTAACTGTGTCCTAAACTGGAGCATAGCCTCACAGGGAAGCATGGTGGGCTGGAGAACCTTGGACTTACAGTCTAGCTCAGCCTCTTGCTCCCTCCATCTGTGCCGTATGCACTTTCCTGATCTATTAAATGAGTAGCTAAAAATAGGCGCAGGATGTGGTCCATCCTGGCATTACTTTTTATCTGGTGTCATTCTTCTGAGATTCTTTCTTTCTTTCTTTCTTTCTTTCTTTCTTTCTTTCTTTCTTTCTCTTTCTTTCTTTCTTTCTTTCTTTCTTTCTTTCTTTCTTTCTTTCTTTCTTTCTTTCTCTCTCTCTCTCTTTCTTTCTTTCTTTCTTTCTTTCTTTTTCTTTCTTATAGATGCCAAAAGAAAAGCAGCCAGACCGAACCTGGCAGGACCCTCCTTCCTCTGGGAAAGAAACTGGAGGTTGATATGATAGAGGGAAGTGGTGGCGGCAGTTTCTGGGCTTCTGGCTGACCCACACCCAAAGTTAACAGCTCCCAGGAAATTGAGGCTGCTGCCATTAGATGCTGTTTGTGTTGGGTGGTGTGTATGGTGCAGAGCATGTGGCCCAGGCGCCCTGCGGTCTCTCAGTAGGAAGCTGATGAAAGGACTCATCTGGAAACAGCTTTCTCAAAGAATCAAAGTTGGTGGAAAAAAATTGCATATCATCATTTGCCTGCCTCCTTCTGGATCACCCTGGCTTTGGGCGTGGATCCTTGCAGTCAGTTTGGCAGATGGCCCCACCCAAAGAGACTTCCTAACAAAGTAGCCTTCCTCGTGGCAATCTTCCCTGCCTCCCTGTCTGCTCTCTTCTTCGGCTTCTGACTGATGCAGTTTGGAGACCCAAACTGGGGTGGGAATGAGGTCATGGCTCCTTGTACCAGGACGGGAAAGCTGTGTCTCATTCATGGTTAGAGCTGCACATCCTCCATCCAGTAAGTGGCCCTGAGGTTGTTACCATTTGCCATGTCCGGAAGGGGAGCCAGGCCCGTAGGAGCCAGCTCGCCAGTGGCTCTGGTGAAACTCAAGAATTCAGATAAGGTTGAGAAGCTTGCAAGCCGGGGTATGTGAATGTCTGGAGAGGCATTCTGCAGGCTTGGCTTGGCTTCATTTATTAATTTATTTATATTCCTGCAGAGACGTGATAAGATGCTACTTCCCTCTTGAAATGTGTGTTTTCTCAAGCTCTCTGCTTGTCCATTTGGGGGCCAAGTATTCCTGGGCCCCAGCTGAAGAATACCACACAGCAGGAATGATGTCTGTCTTTCAACATTTGCTGCTGCTTAGGAAGCTTTTTTTGACTAAATGTTAAGCAAAATAAACATCTTTGTCTTCTGTCACTTTTAAATACTCAGGAAATACATGGCTACAAACAATGAGGAGAAGTTAAATTTTTTTAATGACAATTTAAATCTCATAATGTTGGGGTATCAAAAGTCCATAGCCAGAAATGAAAAAAAACTAGGATTAAAAGATGCCAAATATGTTTTTGATCCACTCATGAAGTGGGTTTTGCTGCATTCATCATCTTGGTCTGTCCTTCCTTTTAGTGTTCATATACCCGCCTATCTATCCATCCATTCATCCACCCATTATCCATCCTGTCATTTAACCGAGGGCCTCCACTATGCTCTGCTTTGAGTTATTATGGAGAAAAAGCCAGATCTGACCCTCATATTGGCAAGCTCACAGTCAGAGGGGAAAGATGTGTGGTGCACACAGGCAGCTGTGTGGATGGACTCTGGTGAAGTTCAGGCCCAGTTTGTTTTCTGCAGCCAGAATAGACTACATGCACTGCTTGTTCTACATGACTAGATGGACAGAGAATAAACAATGGGACATGAGAAAAAATGAATAGAATATAGAATGGTGGATGCAACAAAGCCCAAAGCTTTTGTTCTTGCTTAAAAGATAGGGGAATTTTTCTTACAGCCATGGATTTTTTTTGCTTCATCTTTAGGATTTAAACTAAAAAGACTTTACCTTGAGTTGTAATGAATTGTCTGTCTTTCTATGTGGTGGATAAAAGCATACATTTGGATCTAACTAGCTGGGCACTCACTCTGGTTTAAGACCTTGTTTCTCTTTTTCTAAATTGTCAATGATAAGATAATCAGATTTCTGAATCAGTGTGTTCCTTATCCATGGACTCAACCAACCTCTGATAAAATATTTTATTAAGAAACAAAAATTGTATCTTACTGAGAATGTACATTTACTTTTCATAATTCTTTGTGTTATACGTATTTATATAGCATTTATATTATATTTATATTGTATTCAATATTATGAATTACTTAAAATTAATTTAAAAATATGGGGGCTGGAGAGGTGGCTCAGGGGTTAAGACTCTGCCTTGCAGGCGGAAGGTCCTGAGTTCAGATCCCAGATCCCACATATAGACGCCAGGCAGAAGAGGGGGTGGCCTGGGCTTCTGGTCCTGGTAGGGCGGAGCCTGTGAATCCCGAGGCAGAGTAAACAAGAAGGAAGTGGAGGGATCTATGGTGGTTCCCGAATTCGCCCGTGGTTCTACACACACACACACACACAAAATACGTGCACACACACACATACATATGAACAATTGAATAAATAATAAAAAAAATACATGGAAGGACATTTGAAAGCCTTTTGGTCCCGCAGCAGGGACCCTCTTGACCTGTGGATTTCAGTATCCACAGTGTATATGGGAGGAGTATTTAATTTATATGAAAATATTATACAATCTTCTTTAAGAGACTTGAGTGTGTCTGGATTTAGTTGTCCACAGTGTGTCCAGGAACCAACCTCAGACATGAAGGTTGAATGTGTTTATTTCTTTTTTTTTTGTTATTATGAGGATGTACCAAAATCTTTGTATTATTATATTAAAACCCAAGAGGGGGTTGAAAAAAAGTTCATCGCATGTGAGGGTTGTCAGTAACCAAGATTTGGCCCTGTTCTATACTTCTTTGCAAAACCTGTTTTAATGCTTTCCCATTGTAGCAAGCAATCACAGCAGGATTCAAAGTAAAGTAACAATGTTCTTCACTTACTAACTTACACACACAGGAACCAATTACTCTCTAATGGATATTAGCATTCTGTGTGTGTGTGTGTGTGTGTGTGTGTGTGTATAGAAGGCCCTTGAATGTGTATGTCTGTGGTGGAACAAGGATAACTTTAGGAATTATCCTGGATTGCTCTACCACCTTACTGCTTTGTTCTGGGGTTTCTCAGACTCATCCAGAATCACAGATCATCACTGTTTCCATGTTCTTACATGGGATCTGGAACCCAAGTTCATTTTGCATGTAAGACAAAGGCTTTAACCCCTGAGCCATCTTTCCATTCCTCCCCTTAAATTTTTGGCATGAACAGTACTGAATTATATCTTGAGTGAGTATTGAAAAGTATTGTGCATTGGTGCAAAGAAGGAGTCTATGGAGGGAAAGAATTAGAAGGTTTCTTTCCAAGTAGATATATGAACCACACAGTTTGAGAAGAGAATGAGGAGGGGTGTGGAACCAGAGCAGAGACAGCAACTCCAGTAAGCAAAAAAGACACAAGTATGGGTTGCTGCGAGCACAGCCAGTTCTGCAGCCCAGACCCTTAGTTTGTTTCCTTGCTGTGGGGTTTTGCGCATGTCACATGTACCTCCATTGCCAGCTGCATCATTTTTAGGGATACGGAGATGGTCATTCTTCCTATGAGACACCTGTGCTCACCTTGTAAGAAGATGGTTGAACCATGAAGAGTCGTGTGGATCCATTTCAGCTCAAGTTGCTTCAGTGCACAGAGCCAGCCTTATGCCATCACCTCGGCAGGACTCTTCCTGGTCCTCCAAACCTCTGAGGATAGTTGCATTTTTCGTCTGGGCACCATTCCACCATGGATGCACCAGTTTCCTATTGTAACAAGTTACCATAAGCTTTATGGCTTACAATAACACACATTTATTATCTCAGTGTCCATGGGTCAAGAGCCCAGGCATAGCTTTGGGTCTTATATTGAGGATGCCCCAAGACTGCAGCTAAGGTGTCCACTGGGCTACACTCTCACGTGGAAGCTTGTCCAGGGAAGCATTCACTGGATCCTTCAGATCCTTGGTAGAGCTCTTTAGCTGTCGGGCTAAGGGACTGGCTTCTTGGGACTCTCAGCCAGAGACTGCCTTTAGATTAGAGATGCCTGGAATTCTCAGCCACAGTGCTTCTCAACGTGACCTCTTATCTCATAATATTAGTGTGGATCAAGAGGGTGACTTTTATGTAACATAGCCCTGGAGTGATACACCTTCATCTTGACTTTTGACAAGTTCAAGTCCCACCTATCCACATACAAAAAGAGGGGATTAGAGATACAAACGACAGAGATCTCTTGCAGTCTGCATATCACTCTGACCCTGTATTTTTCATTTTCTTTTTAAAAAGTTGTATCAGTGGGGTCAGTGAGATAGCTCAGAGAATAAGGTGCCTCCTTCCAAATCTGACAACCTGAATTCAATTCCCAGAAGCCCACATGGAGGAAGGAGAAAGACGACTTCTGAAAGTTGTCCTCTGATCTCCACCACCTCTGTACCATGCAATGCATATATATATTTTTCTCTTGTATTTATTTAGTATGTGTGTGTGTATGTGTGTATCAGAGGGCACTGTGTGTGCCTGTAGAGGCCCCAGGGTGACTTCAGGAGTCATCCTGGATTGCTCTCTTCTTTTTGTTTTGCTCTGAGGTTCCCCAAGCTCTGCCTTCCAGGCCTGGAAGTACAGACCACATCCATTTCCACCTGGCATTTTTGTGTGGGATCCAGTATTTGAACTCATCTCCTTCTGCCTGAGAGGCAGAATCTTAATCCCTGAGCCATTTCTCTTTTTAAATAAATAAATAAAAAATAAAAAGTGGGACTCTTTTTGGCGTGTATGTGCTGCACTTACACTTACATAGAAAGTGGTCACCTTACATAGAAAGTGCTCTAGACTGCTGAGTCATCCTGCAGCCCTAGTTTTCATTTTCAATCAGACTTATTCATATAAAAGCAGTGGTAGCTCTTGCCTCAACCCTATGCCCTTCTGATAATGTGTTCACAGATTCCTCATCTCTCTTTTCCTGGCCCTCAGACTCACCGTTCTGACACCATCTTCCACCTATTCATCGTGCACACAGATCTCTAGTGTCCTCCTGTCCTTCTCCCTCCTTGGATTGCACAAGCATCTTCCAAGTCCTTGGCCTTTCAGCTCCTGTCTCCTAACCTCTGTCTTCCCTTCATCAGTACCGAGATGGTCTAGCTTACACCTAACTTTACCTGAACTTTTACTTCAGTTATAGTAAACCCCAACCAGTCTCTCCATTTCCCTCGCCAACATCAACAAATCAGACCCATCCGTGGCTTCCCTCAACCCTTGCTTTCATGCTTCTGTGACTTTGTGTTCCTTATTTTGTTTCTCTCTAAGGCACACCCCTCCTTTCTTCAAGCGCTACCATTTGCCTTTCTAGAGGTTGACTTTTTCTCTTTTGAAATATGGCCTGATACACTTGGGAAAATATATTATCTGTCTAAATATTTCACTTGTTTTGAATGGATAGCTAAATGCACTGCCTGTATTTTAGGCTTGCGGTGTGCCTAAGGAAAGAAAGTGGCTTATTTATCTTTCTAGCACCAAATGTAGTAACCTGTTACACAGTGATCAATGTAAGCTGTTGAACTCTAACTAGTATTTTTGCTATGTATCACTTTGGGAAATTTGTTAAATCTTACATAATATAGTGACTATGTCAAATTTTGTTTTAGATGCTTCCCTTCAGCACTTTTGGACTCAGTTATGCATTTGATGTCATTTTAACTTCCTTTCCTGCAGTATCTCTTCAGTTAGTTTTGAATTATTATCAATTCCTTTTGGCTGAGCTCAATAGTGATGAAGAAATGAGCTGCCCCTTATTCAATAAGAAGCTTTTATGATTTTTCTCTCCAAGCATTATCTCAATCCAGTGTCCACAAAGAACAGCATTAGGCAATAAAAAAAAAAAAAAAAAAAAAAAAAACCTTCCCAAGTAAAAAATTCAGCCTGGAGAATTCACCACTTCAACTCCTGGCATTTTCTCCCCATTCTCCTCTGAATAATGGGCTTCCAGCAGAAAGCAGAGCATCATTGACTCTTTTGTTCTTATGTTACCCTGTCAGTAGTTGCTTCTTTGTGGCAGCACCGCAGCGAGTCTGGGCCACCTCTTCCCAGGGACTGTGGTACGCAGGCGCCGGTGAACGGATCCCTCCCCAGTCCCTTCCTTGGTGGTCTGCTTTCATGTGTTGAGTTCTGGAGCCTGACTCGTCACTTCCAATCCAGAATCCATTATCTGCAATTCATGTCACCTACAACAAATTATTCAGTCACCCCGTGCCTCAGTTTCCTCATCTGTAAAGCAGAGAGGTAACAGTAGAATAATTCTCATTGACTCGATTGTGGGAACGGTATGAGATAGTTCCACAGAGAAAACTAAATCTTTAAGCAGTGTGAAGAAGAAGCGAAGACGACCCCCAGACTGACCAAAGCCGCGTGCCCCTGCATCCCGGCATCCAGTGTTCACATCCCCGGGTCACCTCCGTGCCCAAAAGAAAGGCTGAAGGGGATGCTAAAGGAGAGAAAGCCAAGGTAAAGGACGAGTCACAGAGAAAATCTGCAAGGTTGTCTGCTAAACCTGTTCCTTCAAAGCCAGAACCCAAGCCTAAAAAGGCCCCTGCAAAGAAAGGAGAGAAGGACCTGAAAGAAAAGGCCGATGCTGGCAGGGATGGGAACAACCCTGCAGAAAATGGAGATGCCGAAACAGACCAGGCACAGAAAACTGAATGAAGGTGCTGGAGATGCCAAGTGAAGTGTGTGCATTTTTGATAACTGTGTACTTTTCTGTGACTGTACAGCTTGAAATACTATTTTTTATCAAGTTTTATAAAAATGCACAATTTTTGTTTTACTTTTTTAAAAAAGCTATGTTAACACACAGAACACATTGCTGTTTTTTGGAGGGGAGAAGGAATATGTGTCACTAATGAACTTTGTGGAGTTGAATAGCTGTGGAATCCCTGCTAGATTTAAAAAGGTCCTCTTGGATCCCAGGAGGAGAGATTCCCTGGTGTGGACACAAACAAGGGGGGGGGCGCACAAACGCCTTGTGGTGTAGGAAAGCTCAAAAGTCACTTTTATGTTCTCCTCCCCCTCCACCATCGACATGGACTTAACTCGCTTAAAACCAGAGCCCTGTTGGAACCTAACCCCCTAAAATTGGTTCTGCCAGTATGTTAGGTGATCTGGACTCTGCAGTGGCATCATTAAGATGGTGGTCCTCAAAAGAGCGGTGATTCCTTTCCAAAAAAATTGTGGATTTTCAGATTGATACCTCTGCCAGTTTCATTTCATTTCCTGAAAGTCAAGGTCGGCTTGTGAAAGTTTTTAAACAACATGCTTGTGTGATCTATCCACCCTCCCTCCAAACGTCCCCCATTTGAAGCTCAAATGAAGCCTTCCTTGGATTTTATAGTGGCTTTCCGATTTTGGTAGTTGATACAAGAAGGGAGTTTGAAAGTTCTTGTATCCTGTAACTGATTGTCTGCCCATGTCCTGCCTGAAATACTATGATTGTTTATGAAAAAAATCTTTAATAAAGCTGGATACAGTTTGGCTTGGAATGCTGCCTCTAATCTTTCCCGCCAATGGGGAACCTGGCTTTTCCCAAGTCTCTTGGAGCAGAATGCATTCTGTTGTCAGGCATTTAGAGTTTCAATCTAAAGTGGAAGGATCTAGCAGTCTCCAGATAGTGTTAGGTGGAGTTGGGAAGAGACGGGGTGTGGCTTCTGTGTATTCTGCAGCATTCCCTAAAGTATATTTTTGGTAGATTAAAAAGTTTGATCTGCTTGCTTGACAGTCAGAAGTGTCTCCACTTAACACTGACAGACTGTAAAATGATCAAATTGATGGAGGCTGCTGTGGGCTTGGGAGTCAGCTGGCTCTGCTCTTAAAGCGCCAAGAACACTAATGGGATCTTTATTTTGTAGAATTGGAAGATGTTAGAACACAACTTTGAATAAACTTGGGGCTATGATTTGAACTTGCTTTCATAGACTGCGGCTGTATTTGAGGAGAATAAAGTAAATTGGAGACTGCAAAAAAAAGATAACCTTCATATTCTAAAATTATTTTCACCAAAACTTTAGTCCAGTATCTATCATTACTCCAGACTGTCATTCCTACTTTTGTGAGAAAGCATCAAATTTCCTGAAATTGGTCCCTCGAAGTTTTCAGAAAAGATATTAAGATGAAAAAAATCATTTGTTTTGATATAACTTCCAGAGGTATCTTTACACCGACTTCATTTATCTTATCAAGCAGTATGGCTAGTGGTTCTTGCTTTGGCTATTCTTTTTCTGTTTAAATTCATTTCCTAGAATTGTAAAGATTTATTTGATTCAAAAGGTGCTCTCCGCCTTTCTGATACAATATAGTAACTGCCGTCTGTTGGTTGAACTTAATATGTTCATGACCCAGGCATTGTGGCACACACCTATTGTCCTGCACTCTCTTACCCCAGCAGTAGGGTCACAAGTTTGAGGCCCTTCTAAGATATGTTGCAAGACCCTGTTTATAAAAGCAAAGTTGGATCAAGATCTTCAAATGTAACTGAATTTTCCTGTTTTCTTCAGGAAACCAGATATTTGTTTTCACTTTGTTCCTTTCTGCACAGTGCTGGACAGGTTTTGATGGGTTGACTGGGGTCTGTCCAGCAGAGCTCCTTGTTGAGATGTCTGGGAAAGAAGTCAGGTGTGTGTGTGTGTGTGTGTGCGCGCGCGTGTATGTGTGTGTGCGTGTGTGTGTGTGTGTGTGTGTGTGTGTGTAAACACTGAGACCACATTCTGAATCACAGGAGAACTGATGGGGCAGATGAGAGGAAACTCCCAGGAGAGATACTTTCAGACAGAGCCATGGCCAGTATTGACACTCATATAGACCTCTGGCCTCCAAACACATGTGTGTATACACACTTCCGTGTGTACACTCAAATACATGAACACACACAGTGTGGAGAGAGGAAGAAAAGGAGAGAGGGTAGAAGGTAATAGGAGGGGCTGGGGAGAGGCAGGTATAGATGAAAAGTTTAGGAGGCCACAGGCAGTACCAGCTCCTCTCAGAGAAATGTCATTATTCATATTTCTGCTTTCTTTACCCAAATCAGAGGCTCAAGATGTTGCATGGACAAGGACTGTTCTAAAGAATAGTAGTGAAAATTTATTTTCACTTTCAAATAGAGAGAAAAAAGAGAGACGAGGGCAATTCAGGCTAATCTCATTCCTCCTGGTGTGTGCTGCTTGCTGAGATGCATAGCCTGGACCAGTGTGCTGAGAACAAGGGCAGGTGATGGCATGCATCAGAGATGCTCACAGGGGCAGCAGCAGTGGGTAGGGAAGCTTTGCTCTTCTCTCCAGTGTCAGCACACAGCAGAAAATCTTAAAGCCCCAAATATTTAGGCAGATATCACTTATACTTTAAAAGGCTGATTTTTACCAGTTTAGACCCTTGGATGAGCTGTATTTTGTTGGGCAACTTTGAATTGTGTATATTTCTCACTAAAATCTACTCATAGAATGCCCCCCCCCAAAAAAAACAATGACCAAGAAGCCAGTAGGTTATAGAAATGTTGATGTTTCTGCTCTCCAACCAACCACTGAGTTACTTAGTTACTTTATTTAGGGGTCTTGATAGAATGGAAGAGCGCTAAAGAGGATCTATCAATAAAGACCCAAGAATCAGTTTTATTAGCAAACTGAATTTTGTGATACTATCAGGAGACAATTAAAAGTTAAAATACAGTGACATTTTTAAGAGTGACCACAGAGACACTTGTGCTATAATCATATGGAAAACATTAACCGCAGTGTACCATTCATTTGAGGAATATGTTATTGAAATTTTTTTTACATATTTAAAAATTTGGGCCAGTGTGCTGGCTCAACAGGAAAAAGTGCTTATTGCTAAGTTGAAGACCTGATTTTGGTCTTCAGAACCCATGTGGTAGACAGAGGGAATGGCTCCTGTAAAGTTGTCCTTTAACCTCCACTTGCATGACATGGCATGTACCTGATCCTCCACAAGATAAAACCACATGGGCACCAGGCATCAACTTTTACTTCTAATGTAAAACAAATGCTCTATTTAACTTATTGGAAGGCTTAAGTAGCATTTGGGTAGTGCTTTGATACTGTCTTATTAATGATACCTAGTACATATTGGTTATTCAATAAGTGTGCTAAATTTTGTAATGAAGTAACAGAAAACCTTTGAAGAGAAGGATACTTTTAGAAGTATTTAGAAGTATTTAGAAGTATTCCCACTTAGACATCATTGCATCTACTTTTTTTGTGACAGTCCTGAAGATACAGTCTCAAGTTAGTCACTTCTAAATTTTGTGAAATGTCTTAAAACACCAAGTCAAATCTACAACTGATGTTATGGAAAGGGGAAGCAATTTGCCTCATGTAACTGAAAATCCCAACTTGTTGTGGGCTGATCAATAGATGGAAACTTTGAGCAAATTCTCTCTGCTGTTTGATCCTGAAAGCCACTATTCCTATATGACTTGTTCAGCCTAGAGCCAGAGGGGCTGGAGGATTGAGTGGTGTGGAAAGAACTGATAGAGAGAACAACGTATTTGACCTCAAACACATTTTTAAAACGTGATGGTGTTGATAGCTCTTTTTGTTAGGTTTTGGCCTTGCATCTTCCCTTCATTTATTTATTATTTTGAGGACAGGGATGGCCAAGTGATGATGACTTTCCATCTGAAACTCAGATTTTTGTTGGCAAGACATGCGCAGATTTCATTGTGGGCACTTCCACTTAATTGTAAATAACAGACATTAAGAGGTTTGTTGTCAGGCTTCCAAAGAGAGAAATGGCAGGAAACTCGGTGATTTTAATTTGATTGATTAGTGACCTACATTCTAAATGGCACACCTCTAAAATCTAGGAAAGTCATCCTTTTTCAGGGTGGAGAACATGTCATGTCAGGGTGTAAACAGTTACAGCTAGTGTTCACTGGGCTGTTACTACGCACTGCACCATAGATACTTGTGGCCATAGCTCACCTCTGTCATCTTTGCTATGTGACCAGTTACCCCCTGCCTTGCAGATTCAAAGAATGCCCCTTGCTTTCTATGTATATATGTATATGTGTCTGTGTATTTTGAGGCCATTGCAAGTGGATTTCCAATGATGCCTAGGTAGAGATATGAACACACTCCTGATTCTTTCTAACTCTCTTTATTCTCTCTTGTTTTTCTGTGTGTGTATATCTATATATATGTTACATGCATGTTTGCATGTGGGTTGGCACACATGTGTGTATAGATGCACATGCGTGTGCATGTGGAGGTCCAAGAATGATGCAAACAATCATCCTGGATCACTCTTCCACCTTATTCTTTTTTAAATTAATATTTGCTTCTCTTAATTGTAAACATCATGGGTGGTTGTCCTTGCCCCCTCACTCTTCACTCTCCCCTCCTTTCACCAATCCATCCCTCTCCCACCTACCCTCCTGCCTGTCTGCTTGTATGGATCTTGCATTCCCTTCACGTTGTCTGTATTATTATGGGCTCAGATCTCTGTGGCAGACCCATTGATGGGGTACTTTCTTTTACCTGTCTAGCCTTAGTCCTTAACCACCTTATTCATTTGAGGCTGGATCTCTAATCAAACCCAGAGTATGCCATTAGTGTTAGCTAGCCTGGCTAGGCAGCTTACCTTGGGAATTCCTAGGCTCTACCTTCCAGGACTAGAATTATAGGTGGGCTGCCAAATACACTTGGTATTTTTATCTGGAGTTGTAACTTCTGAGTCTTCTCCTCAGCTCCCCATCCTGTCCCTTGCCTTTATTTTCTTGGATCATCCATGTGACTTCCAGAGCAGGTGTGTGTGGCAGAGCCCAAGGGCCACAGAACCAAGTAAGGAAGATCCCACAACTCAGAGCTCAAGCTACTGTATGTAATTTAAAAAACAGAGATTTATTGTTTCATGGTCCCAGAAGTCCCAGAGCAGGGGGCTAGCATCCGATGAGGGTTTTCTCACTGTATTGTCCCATAGTGAAAGGGCAGAAGAGTGAGCAACACCAGAGAATAAATTGCCTTAAAATAAAAGAGAGAAATGTTCTTACTTGTGCTAACAAGTAAATAATGCCATTGCTCTATTGATAATGACAGAGTCTCACAGCTTAATCAACTTCTAAAGACCCCCACTTCCCAACATCTCTACTTTAGCCATCAGGTTCCAGACACCATGATCTTTGGGGGATGCAATCAGACCACAACATGGAAAAAGGATTTCTTTCTTTTTCTTGCTTTTAGTCCCCTTGCCCAGGCAATACATTCTCCCTCTTTTCCCCAATCTTCCTTCCCTCTCTTCCCTGTCTTCTTTAGTCTCTGTTGCTCAGGACATTGGATTTTGTTATATTTTTTTTTCTCTTAAAGAAAAAAAATCAGATAAGCGGAAGTGGAGATTGCACCCCTTTCTGTGAGTCTCCCACCCACTCTGCCCCTTGATCTGTTCTCACTCACTTCACATAGGCACCATTTCCAGAGGAGCAAAATCTCAGAGAGATCCTTTGACCTTGACCTTGATCTATCTGTATCAAACCTCAAGAAAAGGTCTGACAGCTAAATGGGGTACAGAGGGGGTACAAGGCTGCGCAAGTCGAAGGAGCTCTCTGAGTGGCTTCCCCAGGGGAGTGAAATGGGTTGGAAAATCAAAGTGCATCCTTGTACATCCTGCCTCTGGGGTAACACTCTAGCTCTCTGTACATACGCAGAGCTGGGTGCTTTCACTTCAAAGTAAAGGGGTTCCGTTTGTTGCTTTAACACAGGA
The DNA here is from genome assembly GCA_023101885.1 of Typhlomys cinereus. Lineage (NCBI taxonomy): Eukaryota > Metazoa > Chordata > Mammalia > Rodentia > Platacanthomyidae > Typhlomys > Typhlomys cinereus. Next base: position 741,352 of record JALPQD010000507.1, read on the forward strand.
TTGATGCTTTTCACTCAGAGAAGGCCCTCGTAGCTTAGCTGGCACAGTGTGCCACAGACCAGCTGGCTTAGAAGTGATAGAAATGTATTTCAGGCATATGTGGAGACTGGAAGCCTCTTGTTCAGGAGCAATGAAGTTCTGGTCTAGGCCCCATCCCGGCTGCAGGTAGATTCCTGGGTTCTGCTTGTTCTTGCATTGCATTGATGGGATAAGAATAGATCTCTCGACCATCCCTTTCAAAAGGACACTGGTCCCACTCACAAGAGCCCCCCACTCATCTCTCAAAGATTCCACTTCTAATCTCATTACACTGAGGTTAGAATTCCCATGTGAGGATTCCCACCTACCTCCCTCCAGCCAGGTGTGGTGGAAAGAGGGAGCCCAAGCATTTATCCTTCGTACTGATGTGCTCAAGTCTCTTGTAGAATTTTTTCCCTGCTACTGACTCTGCTTCTGACATTTATGGGGCTCGTTTGAAGCTAGTGAGGTTTAGAGAACGTGAATCCTATTAAAACCTTGAACTCACAGCAATACTTCCTTTCTCCATTTGGTATTCTGATTACTTGAAAATTATTCTTGGAACTATACATGTTCCTACGTGCCTGTAATCTGAGAACTTGGAAAGCTGAGGCAGGAGGATTGCACATGTAATGCTAGCCAAAGCTATGTAAACAGTTTGAGACCAGTCTGAGCTGTAGAGCAACACCTAGAATGTGCTTCTGGGCCTCAGAACCAAATCAATGATTTCCTACTTCTGTGACCTTAGGAGTCTGGGGATGTAGAGGAGGGAGGAAGAAAGACCAGAACTAGAAAGGATGGAGCCGTGGGTCTCTTCTTGTGCACTCCTAGTCTTTACAAATGTTTCCTGTACCAAAAAAATTGTTTGTGGCTAAAAAGAATTCTGAAAATCACTGTGCTAATCTAGCTCATCATAAGACACTTGCTGGGGTTAACTGATTAAATGCACGTGGCCCCGGATGCTTTCCTAAGATTCTAAGTCAGTGGATGTAGGGAAGAATCTCCCTCCCAGACCCTAGGAAATTCAAGCATTGTCTCTTTGTCAGGAAGAATGTCTAAAGAGGCAAAGCGTATTTGGCTACCTCAGGTCCAGATGGACTTTGGGCAGTCACACTCACTGGCTAGTCTGTGTCCATCTAAAGGGGATGCCTTTCCTAAGCAAGGTATAAAGAACAGTCTATCATTAAAGGGAAACTGCCCAATTTCTCAATGGTGTGAAATTTGCCTTTTGTTTTTCAGGTCCCATGGCTAGTTCTTCTTGACAGGAAGTGAGGATGAATGGGAAACAATCTAACAAAAGAAACTAACTGTACCCCTGAATATAAACAGGCCTGATCTAGAGGAAAAGAAAGTGTTTGTATGTTGTGGGGGAAGATGTAATGGAGAAAGTAGGTTCCCAATTGGACTTGTGAGTGAATGTGCTATCCCTCTCACATCATTTGGAGGAGCTTTGAGGGCAGTCTTAAAAATCACGTTTGTCCTGGTGAAATAATAAAAGTATTTAGAAAGACACACTTCCTCCTTTTTTTTTTTTTGAAACAGGATCTCATGGAACCCTAAACTGGCATCAGACTTGCTATATAACTAGAGACAACCTCCAACTTCTCATCATTCTGCCTCCACTCCCCAAATTCTGAGGTTACAGGACCGTATCACCACATCCAGTTTATAAGGTACTGGAGGGTAAAACTCAGTGCTTCCATTATGTCAGGCAGGCACAGGAACTGAGCAACATTCCCGACTGAAGGCTTTTCTAGTCTTAAAAGATGTTTCAAAGTTTCATCCCACGACAGTGTAAGTGTATGGGAGGAGATGTCACTGTACAAAAAGGCTTCTCTGCCACCTGTTTGAATGGTGCCATCAATTCTGCTACTGCACATCTTTTGAAAAGCACATGGGCTCCAATGCAACTAATATATTAAGAAACAATGTCAGTATGCCATGTGTGCTTTTTGTCCAGGAAGAAAACTAAGAAAATGCAGAAGCCCATATCTAGCTGAGCAGTACAAGAATCACACCCACCTAAGCACACATCTCAAGCCCCCTGGCTTCTCCATTTGTGTTATAAGCCACCTGTGTTCACAAGGGTATTATCTGTAGGGTTTCGCATAAGCCTCCGCTTTGTTGCACCCTCACAAAGGGCAGTTCTTCCAATGCCTACGCTTGCAAGCAAATTTTGTGATCCTTTCAGGAAAAGTCCACATTGAGTGTATCTCTCTCTCTCTCTCTCTCTCTCTCTCTCTCTCTGTGTGTGTGTGTGTGTGTGTGTGTGTGTGTGTGTGTGTGTGTATGTGGGTGTGTATAGAGCCCCAAGGATGAAATTGGGAATCATCTTGGATTCCTTTACTTCCTCATTGCTTTGGTCTGGGGTTTCCCAGCCTCCACTTTAGAGGACCAGAGTTATAGATCGCTACCATTTTGCCTGGTATTTTCATGTGGACTCTAAAAATTTGAACTCAGGTTGATCTGCTTGGAAGGCAAATGGCTTAACCCCTGAGCCATTTCTCCAGCTCTGTATTTCTATATATTCTTAACCAGTAATTGTATGTAGAACTGTATGATTCTTACTAAGTTCCTATCATCCTTTTTTATTTCAAAGTGTCATTCATGAAGGTTTTGAGTGTTGTGTCCCAACTGTGTGTTTCCCACGAGCATTGTTTTCATTGTGAATTCTAGCGAGTGTAGTGAGTTGTGGAAATACGTGTGTCATGTCACAGCAGATGGTTAACATAGTCAGCCTGACACCTGGACATACCTGAGAGGGATTCTATAGAGGAAGGTTGGCCTCTGCGCATGCCTACAAGGGATTGTCTTGACTACATTAATTGATATGGGAACACCCAGCTCATGGTAGCCAGGATCATTCCCTGGGCAAGTGGTCCAGACTTGATAAAAGTGGAGCTAGCAAGCATGCTATGGGTTCATTGATTCTTTGCTTTCTGTTTTGGCTATAGATGTGATGTGATCAGCTGCTTCCAGCTCCTGCTATGTGCCTTCCCCACAGTGATGCACTGTAACCAAGAATTGTGAGTCACTTGAACTCTTTCTCCCTTAAAGTTGTTTAAGTCAGCTATTTTGTGGTAGCAGTGAGGCATGAAACTAAAAAACTGTGCATGGAAATGGTTAAACTATAATGAAAATTTGAATATTCATGGACAGCATTAGACATATATGCATAAATTAGTTCCAGCTCAAGCTATAAGAAGTGGGTAATTGCATTACAGTGTGGCCTCCAACTAGACTTATTCTTTTCTGTAGGGGAAAGATCGGCTGAATGGGCAGTAAGGAAACCTATGTGAGAGTCACAGATGAAAGCCTGGGAATGGTCCCCTTCGACTTAGGCATATGGAGGCAGATCCTAATGGACTGTTCCCATGGGGGCTTGAGGAACTTCAGGGGAATGAAGCTATGAAGGAGATGCACATGAACTTGGTCCAGCAACACTAGCATGTGCAGTGAAGGTGGAAAGATGTTAGTGGGGAAGGATGGAGGTGCCCCAGGTATTTACTTGGTTTGGCTTTTTTCTCTGAGGAAGAACTGTCCTTCTCTTCTTTCCTTCATCCATTCATTACATATTTCACTATGTAGCTATTAGGGCCCAAGGTATACAGTGTTACAGAAGGTAAGGTGTGGCCACAGGGAAGGACCCAGAATGCCTTATGTGAGCAAGATCCAGACAACCTACACTTGAGGACATTCCAGGGGATAGCCAGGAAAAACAACTGCAGAAGGGCACCTGAAACTGCCTTGTTCAAGTCCATTTCCTCGTAGGTGAGGACTGACCTGTAGCTGAGGAGCTGAGGATGTGATGGCAGGTACCCCCTGCCCAAGCAGAAGAACTATATGAAGCTCCTAACAGGCCTGCTCAGTGCTAAGCCAGAATACAAAGCCCGAGAAAGCAGCGGCCTCGAAGGGCACACACACAAGGAGCAGGCCATTCTCAACTCTTACGTACCCTGGAAACTATAGTTACATTTTAATGATTCTAATCAGAGAAGTCAGCCAATAAGATCTCACCCATGGAATTGGGTTTTTGAATGGAGTGGTGTCCCTTTGAATATTTTCTTTATGTGTTGTGGAATGCATTGTGATGCTGCATTTCTATTTACGGTTTGCTAATCTTGCTTCCTATGTACAATATTGTGAAGTCTAATCCTATCTAAATTTTTCTTTGTAATAACAAAGTTCAAAAAAAAATCTGACCTAGCTTTACAAAGGCTGGTTGGTAGCAGTCTGGATTTGCAGTAAGTTGAGTATTGTGTGAGGCATTGTGTATTTGTTATCTCCAAGTTTCAATCCCACTCTAAGCAGGTATCTTCCAACCTCATTTACAGATCAGTAGACTGAGGCTATCTGCACAAGCCACAAGCCCAGAGCCATGCAGGAGTTAAGCCGTGGAGTAGCATGTCAAACTGCCTTCCCAGGACCCGCCTTCCTCCCTGGGAAGGAAGCCAAGTTTCCCTTTGTCCCCACTGACTGGCTTCCACTTCCTAAGTACAACCTCATAACAGTGGAGCTTCCCTAGTTTGGTGTGTGTGTGTGGGAGAGAGCCATGATTATTAAAGATGCTTTCTCCTCTTTGCTGACCTAGAAATCTTTTCAAACTCCTTCTGCAAAACAGGCAAAGCTGGTGTATGGACAGGAGCAAAGGTCAAGTAAGAATATGAAGTTCCTCTGTAAATTATAAACTACTTCATATGCTAAAGAAAAGTTTATTTGTTCAGAAACCAGGACTAACAAGGGCACACTGGGAAGGACAGACCCTTTCAGATATTCAGAGTATCCACGTGCATACACTATCTCTATCTCCTTTGTTTCTTCCTTTCTTCCTCCCCCTCCTCTTGTTTTATCTTTTAAATTTTTCTTATCATTTTATATTTTCATTCATACAATGAAGGTTAAATAACTTTGATGGTTTAGTGTGTGTCCTTAAAATAAAGTAGCATCATATGTATCCATTGGAGACATACTGAGAGTACTCTCTTTCTCTCTCTTGGGTTGAACTTTTTTCCTTTTCATACCCATCCCTGATGCTTATTTTAGTCTGATTTTTATCTACATGGAATGTCAAGGAGAGATAGACATATAAAATACGTGTCATGAATAAAGACAAAATAGGGACAGAAAGAAATGGCCTATGAACAATGGTAAAGCTCAAGTGGGAATTAATTCCTCTGTGAATTATGAACTATTGTGTGTGTTAAAGAAAAATATGTTTGTTCAGAAACCGGAACTGACCATGGCAAACTGGGAATCCTCCTTTTAACATACATGGAACGTTTATTCCTGTAGAGTAGCCCAGGAAAGTCCTTCTGAAAACCCGTGTGACATGTTGTATCCATCAAGCTTTCTGGAAGTATGAGGCAGAGGAAAGACGAGGTTCTGATGTGCCTACAACACTCAACACAAAGCAAGCTCACTCACAGGAGTACTTGTTAAAAAGCAAATAAACAAACAAACCTTTAAGGTGCAGTGGGACACAGACTGGATATCCTCATGGTAACATGCTCCTAGGATGGCGGCACTCAAACTCTGTAGGTTGATCTGCTGCACAAGTTCACGCATGTCTCCATGCTGCTGGTAAATTTACCTCATTCTTCGAGAACATAGCTACTATTTTTAAGCACAGTCAGAATATTTTTGAAGTGCTTGGGGGTCACTTTCCATCCTGGTCTTCAACCTTGGTTATGAAAGCGATGTTGTCAACCAAAGTTCCCTTCCTGAAGATGATGCAACACTTCCCATTCTTAACCCTACTGTCCACCGGTTCTATGTGGCTGTTCTAGTGAGAGTCCCAAATTGAATTTGTATGGATCGCTCACGCAAAAAGCCTTTTAGAGAGAGTGGTGGGCAGACTTGTGGGGATGGGAGGGGGTTGGTCTGTGATGGATCTGATTCGACTCTCTCTTTCTCTCTCTCTCTCTCCTCCTCTTTCCTTCCCTTGTTTCTCTCTACCTGATTCCATGAAGCAAGCTGAAGGTGAAATGAAAGTGGATGAGGCGTCAAAGACTTAAATAAGTGGGAAGATGTAGGACATTCATCTTTGCTTTGGCTCATAGGGTCAATGGAAAGCAGGAAGCTCTACACCTCTTCTTTCTCTCCCTGTCAGCGTACACACTGGGGAATCACCTTGCTTTGACCTCACTTCCTAGTAACTGTTGGAGGTGGAAGCTGCTGGAAAGGCAGCAACAGAAGGCGAGGCCCAAGCCGAGTATCCCAGCGGTGTGAGATGTTAAGGAATCATGGCGTTGGCCGTCAGGCAATGCCATAGAACAGCACGTTTAGTGTCAGCTGTGTGGCCGTGCAAGGCCAGCTCCTTGAGTGGCATCCCAGCCCCTCATGCTCTCTTTGTCTCCCAGTGCTGTGGCGCATTAAATGGGGACAGCCTCAGCTAACCTTAAGCCATGTCATGAAGACAGAGGTTGTTGTTCACGCAGCAGACAGGCAACAGCTGTCTCCATAAGATATTCCACTTCCTCAGATGCTAAGGTTGCCCATCTGTGGCATCAAACTCCCCCCCCCCTTTTTACATGTATGTTCATGTTCACATGCGTGTGGGGGTATATGTGCACTTGTGTAAATGTGCATGTGGATGCCCAAAGTTGATGTTAGATGATTCCTTGATTGTTCTCTATTTTTATTGTTAAGAAAGAGTCTCTCAGCTGGGTCTAGAGCTAGCTGATTGGCTAGGCTAACAAACCAGGTTGCCCTGGGGATTTCCTGTCTTTGTCTCTAGATTGCTAAGATTGCAGCCTGCTTCCATGTCCATTTGGGTTCTAGGGATCCAAACTTCAGTATTCACACTCTCAGGGCAAATGTCTCATACACTGAGCTGTTAGTCCCCACCTCCCCGCACTCACAGCAGGCAGTATGTAGGGGTCCAAGGAAGTATGGCCACTTCCCAGTGTATTCCGGAAAGGGTTGTAAAATTTACTTTTCAAAAAAAGGGACAGTATTTTGGACATATCTAGAATTCTGTTTTCACTGATGGCCCGAATCCCAGGGAGCATATACTTTTGCTTTTGTGCTTCTGGGTGTGAGCTGCACTTTAGTGTGCTTATCCTCTGTCCCATCCTGTGCAACTAACTCCAGTAAAAATCATCCTGGAAGAGCTTCTTAGTGCAGCATGATGGGGCCTGTCTGCTTTCATCACTCACCAGCTATACTAACCACTCTGAGCCTCAGTTTTTCCATTTTAAAACTCTATCCCCACCTTAGCAGAGATACTAGATAGGCAAATGAGATGTAAGGCATGAAGCAGGGATGGGCTCATTATCTGCAGACAGATAGTAAGAACAACCACATGGTATTTCTTTACTTACTGAAGATTGTATCTGAGACTTTCAAAGCCCAGGAAGATTATAGGTATAATTCTAACTTGACTCTCAAACCAGTCCCATGATGTTGATTAGTTTGAAAGAATATTTCCTGATACTATAGGTTATCATTGCTCTTACAACAGTGTCTTCCTTGGAGTATTGTTTTCAATAAGTATTTGTTGAATGAACAAATGCCATTTCCTGACCATTTCTAGGTGTTTGTGAGGTAATTTATCAATTACCTTTGGTGGGGGTTGGCTTAGGGACTGAGTTTAAAGATGTCTTCCTTAAATTTCTCCATACTCTGCTGTGGTTTGCCACACAGGATAGGCCCTGAGGAGTTTGGTGACTGGAATGGAACACCCTCAGGTTGTGCGCAGTGTGATCTGCATGTGTGACTGAGATGGGTGAGATCCAGCCTGTCAAAAAGCTTTTTCCCTCTGCTGTACCAGCTTCGTGTTGGCTTGTGAGATGGGTCAAATAAGTTGACATCAAAACACTTCATAAAGCAAAGGCTACTTCCAAGAAAACTCACTGTTTCTCATGCGACAGCTCAGACTTTCCCACGTTAAATGAACCTTCCTGAACCTTTAACTTTGGAGGGGGGGCAGTTTTATCTCCTATTCCTTCTCCTTCACCTAATAAAGGGACAGCCTCTCCCTTTACACTCCTCTTGTGCCTCTTGAAAAATTATATCATCTCCTGCTTCAGATTTCCTAAATTCTGAAGGATGGATTTCTATTTGAATCTTCTTGGTTTTCCCTAGAAATGAATTTGGTAAATTGCTTAGTCATGTTGGTGTAGGTCCCTGGAGTTTCTCTAGTGGCCAAGTTTGCTCACTAGACCACTTCCTACCTTCTGCATCCTGCTTTTATAGCCATCCAGGAGCCCCCTGGACAATTTTCCCTGCAAGAACACCTGGCACTCTCAGGGCCCCTGTTGGATCTTTTACCTCTTTCCTTGCAGAGGTTTTTCAGTGAATCCCTTAAGCCTGTTAAAAATCTCTCTTAAAATCCATTTTCTTAATGGGAACACCTTCCCCTCTTTCCCATGTCTCTAACTTGGTCATTTGGGCATGTTGGTCTGGAAGCATCAGTTCCTTGCATGAAAGTCAAATTATCATAAACATGCACTTTGAATCTTTCATCTGCACAGGTTTAAAAATGGCCTAGTCTTTGCTGGCTTTTAAGGACTAGGAATGGCAAGTCTGTAAACCTTCTGGTTGGGTCAAGCCTGTTCCATTTGGGGCAGTGTCTTCAACTTCAAGAACCCCCATGGTATCATCTCCCAAGTGGTTAAGGTTATTCACAAAAGCCACATGTAGTTCAAGAGAGGCTGTTTCTGCAGTTTTGAATTTTGATGACAAGGACATGCATTAGACAGATTCCCATTTTCCTTGACGAAGGAAATGAGATGTGTGTAACCACAAATAGCCGCAGTCCACGGGTTCCTGGGCAGTTCTGATGGCTGGAATCTCGAACCCTCAGATCATGGCACCTAACTCCACATTTAGGACTTGACTCAGAGTATTTATCATCTGTTTCTGTCTTGCCTGTGAACTCTCTCTCTCTTCTTCATGCCACCTTCTCCCACACATGTAACCATGTATCCTCATGAGATGCCCACAAAATACTACTGACTGGGCTGCTGAAGCTGAGACTCCAGCCTGCTCCTTGTACAACTTACACTTGGCTATCTTGAGATGTGTCACTTGACTCTTGTGCGTCCTCTTCCCACCATCTGTCTCTTCTCATTCTCTTATTGTAAACAAACTATTATTATTTCACACGTTAGGTGCTTTGGGGCATATGGTCAGTTTTAGGATAGAAGACTACTATTAAGTACTTAGTCAGTCATGCTTGGTGCTACCACCTATTACTATCACAGTGTGTTAGCACCCACTGCCATCCTGAACATGTGGCTCATTCCTTCTATATATCTAAAGTGGCAGGTAGTGTATTCATTTCTCTCGACTGTCCACGCCAGGAAACAGGATAAAAAGGGATTAGCATTTTACTTGAAATCATCCAGATATCCAGAGGTCAAGCAGGATATTATTTCTGCCTGTACATGTGTGTATGTGCTCACAGCAGATGAGCACTCCTGTTGTGAGGGTCCTTGAAATTATATGCGTCTGTGTGTGTGGAGACTCAAAATTGATGTTAGATGTCTCCTTTGATCTATCTCCACTTTTCCTAAACCAGCTTACATTTTTTTTTCCAGAATGGCATATAGAACTCAGCACACAACATTGCCTCTCTTATCTCCACAGGCAAGAAGTGTGGAACTCTTGTCTTCTAGGTATCTGTAGAAGACTAACTTCTCTTCAACACATCTCTTTTCTCAAAAAAAATAAAAAGACAGTGGGCAGAAATCCAAAGCTGCGATGGGAGTTTCCAAACAAGCAGATAATAGGTGTCTTTGGGATGAATGTGTCCTCTTTGCCCTTTTGTGTACCCCAAGTATTCACTGCCCTCCCTTGCAGATGGCATCCCCACATGCTGCCATGAGATTGACTCAACTTTGGCTGGTTTCTGTCCTGGTGACATCCTGCAGTCTTCCTATGTTCTAAACCAAGCTCCAATCTGTTTGAAAAGTCCTTTGGTAAACAGTGAACGGTGACTAGTATGTTGACTTACCAGTTGTAAGCAACCCAGCAACTCTTAGCCAAGGAGAAGGGCTGGGGGAGTCTCTGTGGATCAAGCAGCATTGCAGCTATGCAACACCCTAGGATGCCTGAAAGCCATTAACAAGCTGAGGTGACAGACACATGGTTAAAAGGTGGAAAGAGAACCTTGGGGGAAAGGAGCCATTAACATCAGAGAGAAGAGAGAGAGCAAGTGTTAAGTGCAGTAGCTGAGCAGGACTCAGCAAAGGCTCTCTGCAGGTTCTCTTACAGAGTACCTGGGGAAGGAGGCTTAGAGGCAGCAGAATGCCCACTGAAATGTCTTTGACATTAGGTTGTTTGGGTAGGCTGGGTTATGGGATAGAAGGGCCCAGAAGTTCTTAATCTGGTCGAGACTTCTCTAATGTACCCAGAACTTTACAGGCTTTTAAAAACATTAGCTTCAAGAAGGTATTGTCCAACTCAAAAGTTACCATCCACCATGCAAAAGCAGTCACAGGCCTTTTAAAGTCAGTCGGGGATTTTCACACGCAGCCCTCCCTTATGTATTAATGTTGAATAAGATTGGCTCTTGGGAAATTCTTCCTCAGGCAAACTTTAGGTTTCAGCCAAAGCTGATTGATTCAGTTACAGTAACAGTGAAGGGTAGTGGAAAGACCTATCAACTCCAATAGACATGAATTGCTGGATTTACAGCTGCACAATTTCGAACAAAAGAATTAACCACTGAAATTTCTCATTTATGATTGTAAATCCATCATTTGGAGGTGTTGAGTGCAGAAGATAAATTCCCATGGAATCACTAGTGTGGTGTCTTGCTGAGAAAATACTTAGTCAGTGACAGTTACATTGGAATTTCTAGTTGACTCTTCAGTGTGAATATGTATTAAATTAGGTGTGAGATGTGCTGGAGCACAGGAGATGATTTTCTTGAAATATCTGGCAGAGACAAGATGGAGTACTCAGGGCACACTGCCCGTAGTGTCTGGAGGATGCCCTCTCACAACTCGCGAAGATCCAAAGGCTCCAGAGATGCAGATTCCATGTATCTGTGTGAAGCTACCTGTACCTGCCCTTGCTTAGGTAGTTTTAGAGCAGCCATGCTGGAATGGTCTCTGAAAGTCTTTGAAGGTTATCCCCAAGGGCTAGGATTACCCTGAAAGAACACACTGATTTTAATCTCCCACAGATATAAGGTCACCAACTTCCCCCAACCTCCTGTTTAAGAAAGGATATAGAGATTAGTTCTCCATTGTAGATAAACCTTACCAGGAAGTCAAGCACAAGTTTAACGGGGTTGCCCCCCCCCCCCCCCGACCCCGTATGTAAGAAGAGACCAATGAGATATAGAGGCCAAAAGCTCCAATCAGGTTTGCAAAAACTGACATTAACTGAAGAGGAAAAGTCATCACCCCCCTTGCCTAACCTTATAAATATACCTGACCCTGGAAGTCATCTTTGGCTTCCTTGCCCCTCATGGGACTCCATGTCTGGAGTTCACGATTTCTCCTCTGCTCTCTTGACCATCACAGACATGCATGTCTGTGAGTTCCTTTCAATACACTTGCCCCTCGGGGATTGCCTGGAGTCTGTGAATTCTTGGGGGCTCTCTTGCCCCTCACAGACTCATGCCCTGAGTTTCATTCTTTCTCTCCTCTAATAAACTCTGCCTTAATCTTCTGTGCATGTTCTGGTTTCAATCTTTGACTCCAGAACACAAGAATCTGGACACATAAAGACCCCACAGGGAACCTGTGATATTTTGATGAGTAGATTCAGGAGATCAAAAACTCCACATCATTGGGACTGCTGTCCAAGGTCATCAGAAGAGAACATGTCCGTTTGCCAGGCCTAGACTACCTCATGTTTCTCAATTCCATCTTCAAGCTGATTCTGATCTGGGAGAATATTGGGTATTATGTCTCTGGAGATAACACATAAAATTTGGGTCTGGGACAAGATTCATTGACACACTAGGATAGAATTTCCACCAAATCATTAGAGGAAGTAGCAAATAATTTCTTTTCTGCTTTTCTTTTGTCTATCTGAACCCTCCATGTGAAATACAGCTGTACATTATGTTGTCTGAAGCATCCTAAATCACCTCAGTCGATAATCCTGTGGTGTATTCATGATTTAGCGACTGTTAGAAAGCAGTCCTTGGGCATGTTGTTGAAGTGATAAATAAGAACTTGAATTTGAAAGTGAGCTTTCTGAGAAATACTGTTGAGTGAGGGAAGAAAACAGAAAACAAAGTAAGCATAGGAAGCTCCATTCTTCTCGGGTGTTCCAAGTGACTGGTCAGAGAGCATCTCACACAAAGTTAACTTCACTGTGAAGAGAGGAATTCTTAATGCTGAACATTCCCAGCACAGACATTAAACTTTTATAAATGATTTCATTTTCACAATTGTGCCTTTTTTCCTGAAGCAACTGGATGTATGGCATGTAATTTGCATAGAATGTTATATCATATCTTGTCATGATATTGTGCGTCTTCAAGAACATACTGTCATACTTCACAATCATTATGTCTTAATGGGAATTTCAACAGCTCTTATCAGGCTTTTTGGGGGAAAGGTTATAAAACCCCTTTACAAAGCCATTTTTAAATATTACAACCCAAAAAGTTTACAAAAGAAAAAAGATACAGAAAAAGGATAACTTGCTTAATGTCCCCCCAAAAAAGAAAAAAAATAAAGGGGACATGCCAACATGCTCAATAATAAGGGGTTCTTTTCCTTATTTCTTAATACGAAATATAAGCAAATGATACACATATTTAAAAACAAAGCTCAGAAGCAGATACATTGGTTCTGGAAATCCTTCAATAAAAGCAAAGCAAGAGTTTGTTGTTGTTTAGTCTATGCAGATTACATACAGTGTCATGGTTTGAAATGTGTCCCCTACAGTCTCATGTATTTGGCAAGAGGTGGGTCACAAGGGGTGGGTCTTGAGGTGTATTAGTCCCACCCTACCTCCAGGAAAAGTCTGCCTTTGCAGCAAGCAGTCTTGCAGCTCTCAGCCTTCAAGATGTCTGCAGTGACGTAGCCTCCTCCACCTTTGGCTGACTAGCCATGCTGCCTCTGCTATGAGAAACTGTATCTCCCCTCTGAAACGGTAAGCTGAATAAATCTCCCTTTCTCCCTTAAGTTGCTTGACTTTGGGTGCTTTCTCACAACAATAGTTAACAATAACTAATACATACAGGGAGTAAGACATGTAAAAATTAAGTATCGCAACAGACCATCACATGATTCTACCAATGCTATTAGGCTTTTTGATGGTCAATGTATGGTAGAAGAATTGGAAAGGTCCTGAATCACATAGCGTTGAGTCACTACCTTCTCTTTGGGTCCAGTATATTGAGAACCATGCTTAAAGTCATGATCTTTCCCAGATTCCTAGGCAATCTGTCTGTGAAATGGTATGAAAAATAAAATATATTTAAGAAGAGATTTCTGAAAACCCTCTAGCAAACATTTCCTGTGAAAGTTCAAATGCTAAATATTTTCAAATTCAGACTCAACTTGGCCAGAGAAGTGAAGATGCATCTATCATTCATAAATTAACAGGCACATCTTATTCAATACATTGTTTTTATGGATACTGAAATCAGGATTTTATAGATCATTCGTGTATTATAAAATAGCATTCTGCTTTTGATTTTTGCAACCATATAAAACATAAATGTAAATAAAAATAGACTGGGGAAGTTTAGAGTATATCTGTGGCTTGCTGACTTTTGCTCTAAGGACACTTTAAACATAATAAAAACACACAAGCTAATTTTTGCTCTGAGCCTAACTCTTCTATGATATGAAACATTAAAATTTTTGATTCCCTTTTCTGGTGTCACTGATGACCCAATGAGGATCATATAATTTTCTGCCTCATATGGATCACAGAATATTAGCAAAATACATCAACTACCTCCTTTCTAGATAGCTTACACAGTACCAATCATTATGGTAGAAGCTACTGGAGGAGAGAAATAATCACAGGCCCCATAAAATCATGAGACCCACAAGTTACAATAAAAATCACCATGGCAATAAGTAACCACCAATGTAATAGTGGCAGGAGTATCAAGGAAACAACCAACTGCTTTCTGATTGATTGAAGACCCGGTTGTTGTAATAGAACACAATCCTGTAACTGTTAACCAGAACAAGAACCTAAAAAAGGGAAAGAAATAGATCAATAGAAAAAAGCAGCCAATAAACCCATAGGTAGGAAGACAAAACACCAAACTGTTCTTTAAATAGTTGCTACTATACCCATAGATTTGAATAACACTTAACATTCAGCCTAGAAATCTTCTACAACAGAGATAGAGGGTCTTGACACTCTGACAGGATTCAGCAGTAAAAGAGCACTGAAGTAGAAAGCAATGGCCAGCCATAATATAGTGTACTGGGGACCTAGCAAGGTTCACCCAGAATCAAACCAACCTAATGTCTCCCCATCTTAAGGCTTTGGGAACCACATAGAAAAGAGAGTGGTAAGATTATAAGAACCTAAAGATGGGAAGGTTCACTGTTGGATAAGGCATTCCATTCAAGGCAGGACTATTGGACCTAAGAACTCACTACAATGAGACTTGTCCTTACCAGACTTGCATAATGACTAACATACCAACATGCCCCCAAAGACTATAGAAGAACTCAAGAAGTATAAGAACATACAGTGGAACTCTTGGGAACTAAAGTTGGATGAGTGAAGGGAAATGTTCCTATCAATGAGGTGGCCCAAATGGAGGCGTCTTTGTATGCCTCAAGAGGCCTGATCCCCCACAAGAGTTGACAAGCCAGAGGGAACCCTGGGGTCCACAGAAGCAGACAGGCAAAAGGATAGGAGGGAGAAGGATGGTTTGATGAACGGAGAGGGATAGGAGGGAGGAGAGTTGGAGGGAAGCAGGGATTAGTACTCAATATGCTTATAAAACTATAAAAGTAAAATAAATTTGTCTGCTTCTTAATAGAGGTAGACTCTTCCAAATAAGCAGGTAGAATATATATACATGCTCCCACCTGATAGAAAAACCTGAGCTCTGCATATGGAAAGCACAATTTACACATAGTGGGAGTTGGAATCACATTACAGAGAGGGCTCTTTTAAGATTATCAGGAGTAGCAGAGTTACCCCCTGTGTTTAATAATCAGAAAGCTGGACTTACACTGGACTTACAATTCTTATCGAGCCATTTCAGTGGGGTCTGCATCTTTTCACCAAGTTCGGCAAACTGTCCCAGCACAGAGAAAGATTAGACTGTGTATGTTTATTTTCTGTGGAGTTACGCCTATGTTCTCTTCAAGAGACTGATAATGGAAGTAGAAGTTTACTTAGTCCAGTCTCCAATAAACCCCATGATAGGGAATAGTCCTGTGTCTTGGCCTCTGTGCCCAGGTGACTGCAAATGGAACTGCAGGGTATCCTTCACCCCAGAGAGGCCAATTCTAACAAGGGAAGATGCCCTATGCTCTCTGCTTTTATGTTGCTAGGGTTGGGGAAGGGGTGTCCCTTGGGGTTAGGGAAGCTAATCCCCTGACAACCCCATCAGGTTGGAACTAGACAAGTCCCTGATAATCATAGTTGGTGACCTAGAGAGGAAGTCATGATTGTCAAGGCCTCCGAGAACTAGGAGACCAGAGGAAGATGAAAAAAACAAAATAAACAAACCCATCCTCCACCACTCTGCATTGCATTGGGATAGAGGATGCAGTTGGAGACTGGCATGGCTTCCTTTCCATCAAAGGAGGTGGATTCAGCTTCCTACCCAGCAACAGAATTCCATTAAGTTCTCTCTATGAGGCACCCCTGGTGCATCTGCCGAATGTATCCACCAACCAGAGCCCCCAGCTATATGTCAAAGGGCATAAGTACCTATTCCAGACCCACATTATCTGTGGTGGTTTGACTGTGAATTGCTCCCTATAGGTTCAAGTGTCTGAATACTGACCCCCAGCTGGACACACTGTTTGGAAAGTTAATGGATCTTTATGAAATAGAACATTGCTGGAGAAAGCACATCACAGGGGCAGGCCTGAGGTTTGATGGGCTGGCAGTGCTCCCTCTCTCACTCTAGCTCTCTGCCTCCCGATGCTTGTGGCGACCTGAACCATCCACCTGCTTCAGGCCACCATGTCTTCTGCTACAGGTTTCTTGCCACAGTGGACTTCATGCTCTCTGGGACTGTAATCCAAATAAATGGCCTTTTCTCCCTCTCCTGTAAGCTGCCCGAGTTTGAGTACTATTTCACATAACAGAGGAGTAACTGGCAGAAATGGGTACCAAGAAGTGGTTGTGCCTAGGAGACTGAGAGTTTGATACCAAAAAGTGAAGCTGTTGTAAAATCGAGAGAATTTGGTACCAAAAGAATGGTCATTGCTGTGATATAGTTGTGTGTGTGTGTGAGAGAGAGAGAGCGAGAGAGCGAGAGAGCGGGTGTGCATGCAGGTGTGCATCTTTGCAAACTTTTTGTGGGAAAAATGTGGTGGAATTTGAAGTGTTGGGCTAGAAAAGCCATTGACTGTTCTTAGCAGAGCTTGATTTACCAGTCCAGTGAGAACTTGGAAGAAAGCAAGGCTCAGAGAAATGCTGATGGTGGAGGCTTGGATCATGAGGTTTAAAAGGAGAATGAAGACTTTCTTTGGGAACTGGACTGGAACAGTTCAAGTGACACTTTGGCTGCCTTTGGGTCATGTACTAAATGTTCACTCTCTCAGCCTCTTGATGGCTGTGGTGATGTGGACTGGCTTCCTGCTGCGTGCTGTCACGCCCTCTGCTATACATTTTCCACCACAGGGGACTTAACTTCCTCTGGAACCATAAGCCAATATGTAACATCTTCTCCCTTAAGCTAGTTGGGTCTGAGTTTTGTTCCATAAATAAATAAATAAACAAATACATACATACATACATACATACTTTTTAAAAGCTGTATACCATTTTCCCACAGAGGGCTATCTTAGCAAAATTTTCAGTTGTATATTCCAGTACAGACCCAATCTTCTTAAGATTTTTTTTTTGAAACTTTGAGAGGCCCATTTTGAGTATTTTAAAGCCTAGAGATGCATAAAAGCTGAGCTTGCCCTAATTTGTACCCCCCCAAGACTAGAATTGAGAGTAAGTCTGTGGTTCTATACCTCTTCCCAACCTCATACACAGGCGCAGCTGGAACAATGGCTAGACCTGGGGATCCCCTGGCATATAATTGTTAATTTCTTTTTCCTTACTACCTTCAGGCCTCTGACTCCTCTCTGTAGCAAGTTCAGAGCTAATAAAATATTCTGAATTTCGTTTCACCAGCCGCTCTTTCAAACACTGGGTATTCTGCATGGCTTTCGGTTTCGGACCGACTCTGCTAACACTGGCAGACTTTACTATGGCAAGGAAGACAGTGTCAGCTTGATGGGGCGATTCAGATCATCCAGGAATATATGTCCAAAGTATGGACTCCAAAACTCTCCTATTTAATGACTACAACAAAAATCAAAATAAAACTTGGATTTACTGAGTGGCCAGACCCTTACATAGTTTCTTCTATAATAAAACAAATCAGACCAAAACGGCAAGGGGCAACAGACCAAAACAGCATTGGGGCAACTTAGAGCTTGTATGAGGAAGACTTTTCCAAGAGCTGGTGGTGTTCAGCATTAGCATGTAAGCAGTGACCTTGTGGGATGATCTTAAAAGGGCCTAGTCTGCTTTTCCATGGTAGATGGCCACTTTTGAGTTGGATGATGCTCACTTGATATTAATATTTTAAATCTATTAAATTCTGAATATATTAACTGATGAATTCTTGCAAGAACCATATGAGAAAATTGAAGCCTGAGAGCTATATTTGCCCAAAGTAGTAAAACCAATAAGACGCAGAGCCAGTGTTTGGGTCTGACTTCAAATTCCTTACATTCTCCAGACAAAGATGAAATAACTGACCTTTTCATTTAACAACAACAACAAAAATCCCAACCAACAAAGCCTATTCTCTTTTTGTGTCCTTTCCTTAATCCCAGGGGTTAGGGACTAACTCCAAAACCTTCTTTGCGGCCACAGTCAGGGGACACGCCCTGAAATCAGTAGCCGTATGGAGGCAGCGGCATCAGAAATGGCAGCTCGCCGAGAGCCTTGCTCTGGAGACTTCCCCGCAACCCGACTCCAACACCTTCTCTAGCCCTCGCCTGAGTTGTCCATCGGTCATGTCCATGGGGCATCACTTCTCGGGTTCACAGGCCACCCCTAAATGCTGTCAGTGAGCTATGCTATCCTGAGATGCTTATTGCCAGCAAAGACCAGATGGATATTTTCAATGTTGATATAAAACTGTGTGGGGGAAGCCCCAGAGGAAAACAGAGGGGGAAATGGTCCCAGGGTGTGTGTTGGGGGGAGGCTCATGTGTGCACATCCATTGACACGGAATGCCTGGTGCCTCCAATCTGTTCCCGCTGTCACAGGGAGTCGCTGAGGAGCCCCAGCTGCACCGGGGTCCCCATCAGCGAGATTCATGGAATTGAACACAGTACAGCTGGGACGATGGAGAGGGTGGGAGAATGTGGCTGTGTGGGTGCTATGGGAAGGGCTCTGCCCCCCGATTTCAATTTATCTTGGGTGGAAGAGGAGTTCCCTTCCAATAACTGAGCCAAGAATGTTGATGTCACCGGGAAAGTGAATAGAGCGTGATTGTGTGTCACATGGAGCTGGGAACAGGCTGCTTAGAGGGGACACCCTTATCAATTAGGTAATGTCTGCTCATGATTGAGCGACTGTGTTATGCAGTGCTCCAGCTGCTGATGTGTCAGCAGACATCTGCAAAGGGCACCATACCTTCAAAGGAAAGCTTTCTTAGGCAGGATCCCAGTGTGCCGAGCCCTAAAGGATTGGTACAGCCAACAGCCTCAAAGCATCTTAAACAGAACCAAATGGCAGAAGCACGGACAGGGGCAGGGGAGGTGACTATGGAAATACAAATAGACTTGAGCAGAACTGATGTAAGGAATCAATGTTTTTCCCTTTACCCACTGCGTATGTTCCACTGCGTATATCTTTCCTGCCTTCTCCCACTTTTCCTTCTTCCCTCTCCTTTGCCATTTCTTCTTCATTCCTTTGTCTCTGCCTCTCTTCCTTTTCTTCTTCCTCTCCTTCACATGTCCTCTCTTTGCCCCTTAGCTTCTCCCTCTTTTTTACTTCCATTTCTTCTTCTTTGTTTGATTCCTTTTCTACTTCTTTGAAATATGTTTATTTGATTATTACAATGTAAAAACACCAAAAGAGCTAAGATCCTTTGCGTGAACAGAAACCAGAGATGCAAAAATAAACAAACTTAAAAAGAAGTGATAGAATGTAGTAGGTGTATACAATTCAACTGTAACCAATGCATATACCTTTTAAAAATATCTTAGTTTGCATTTAATGTTCTCTCTTAAATAACACATGATATTTCAAGATAGAAATTTAGAATGTGAATAAAGTAATACTCAATATCACCAACTAGATTTGGAAGAATCTACAGGCATATGTATAAAATTGTGCATACATCTACACATACATATAAATACAAATTTAACAATGAGATTTACTGGTATATTAGTTACTTTTCATTGTTGTGGCAAAATACTTGACAAAGACAATTAAGGAAGAATTCATTTTGGCTCACAGTTTGAGGGTATCTGGTCTTTCTCAGCTTTGAGAAAGCATGACTATGGGAATGTGAGGTAGCTAGTCTGACAAGTCCATAGTCAAAAAGAAGAGAGAGAGAGAGAGAGAGAGAAGAAGGAGGAGGAGGAGGAGGAGGAGGAGGAGGAGGAAAATAAGGAAGAGTCCTAACTGACACTGCACTTTGAGAAAGAGAGAGGGGGAGAGAGAGAGGAAGGGAGAGAGGAAGAGAGATAAGGAAGAGAATGACGAAAAGGAAGGGTGGTTAAGTTTACATTACTTGTTATTCCTTGTATGTTTCATCTTAAATCTGTCTTGCTCTTTTATAGTTTCTGTTTTTAATATATGCCAAATGTTTCTTGTATTTTATAAATGAAACTATATATTTTCCTTTTATTGTACTTAGTGTGTATCCCACCTTAATTGCAACAGTTTTTCAAAAGCATCATTCATTTCAACAAGTGAGCGTGGTTTCAACGCAGTGCCAGCCACAGCTAGTCTGTGTGGCATGCCTAGCTATGTGCCCACTGTTGGCTGAGGGCTGTTCTCGGGTGTACGGCTGAAAGAAGGGCTGATAGTCAGAGCTTCCAGTCATGGCTTCTCAGGCTCTTATCAAAGTATCGCTTTCCCATTGGGATGGCGTTCTTTCCTAGCCGACTCCATGAGGCCCCAAACTCCCAGAGTGCACTGCTCCAACATCTGCCTCCCATCCCCATTTCTGTGACTGTCATCTCCCAGAACATGGTGACCTGTCAGTAGTTCTCTTTTGTGCTTTCTGATGCAAAAAGGGACACTGTACGGGAGCACATTCCTCGGGGCCTCACAGGTCAATAGCCACATGGGAAGAAGAGGCTGCTGACCAGCTGGGTTTACAACACAGTTGGAAGCCGAAAGGTGGAGGAGGCGACTCTGTTGTTCGGAGTACAGGTCAAATGGATGCAGTGTGCATAATCCTGGGAAGGGGTCCTGGAGAACTCTCAGCAGCCAGAGCGCCCACACTTGAGGGGAAAACTGACCAGCATCCCACAGCATCCACCTGGACATCTATCCTTTTACACGGAAGCTTTGCACATTTTCTCTTTTTCCACTAAGCTGTGAGCTCCATGGAACTGAAACTGTCTTATGTAATAGACATCCCAATTCTTGTACAACATGTGAAATGCTAGGTGCGTGGTGGATGGCCCAATCTTAGCACAAGAAATGGCAGAGGTTAAGAGTAAAGAGACCATAAAGACAAAGGACCCCTATCTCATCTAAGAAAGATGTTAGGAAATACAAGAAAACTATGATATGCAGTGATCCTTAGATCCACACATACACACAAAAGATGATTGAGAGCCTAGAGTAATTCTCTATATCTTATTTGGGAAACACAGCTGAAAATGTGGGAAGAACATTTATGACTTTCAGATCCAGAGAGGGACATAAAATAGTTGTCTGGTGCAGTCATTTACATTCTCCTGGGTGAACGAAGCATGCTCTCAACATTCCTGACAGACCCTCCATCTAAGTAAAGCCTCCTCACATGCTGCATGTGTGTGCATGTTTATTACACTGAATATAAATGAATTGCAATACACAGAGATCTTTCTCAAAGGTTTCCAATATTTTAAGTGATTGAGAAAATAGCATTCAAGGTATCAGACTATGAGAGACGGACCTAGACTTTTATTTTGACAAGCTCAAGAAACTGTTTGTCTTCACTCTTTTGCTCCACCCACAAAGTTGCTTTTCTCTGTCTGAGAGAGGCTCTGATATGTTATGTTGCTCTTGGGACACATTTTCGTCTTACTGCTTCTGTTCCCAAGCCTGGCTCCTCCTCTCTAAAGACCAACTTCAAGGAACAAAACGAAAGAAGTCCTAAAACTGAGAAAGAAAGCTTGGAGATTTCCATCTCTCAACTGCATGCACGTGTCTCAAGGCTGAAAGGTCTGAGTTTTTAAATGCTAGGAATGCTCTGAGCCCCCTGCACTGCCCTCCACACCCCACCCTGATATCCCTTCCTGGGGCGCCCACCATCCATGTATCAAGTACTTAATCCTTACTTCATCCTGTTGTAGGTAGGTAGGTTTCACATTTTATGAAGCTAAGGAGTAAAAACGGGTTTGTTACCCAGGGCTGTTAATCAAAGTAGCTAATCTTGGGCAATTTATTCAGTAATTTGGGGGGGATTCACTTTGTCCAGATAAGGGCATTTTGGCATAGTTACATGGAGCATCATAATGATATCACTACCTGCCTCCACATGGAGACATCAGGATCTGGGAACCTCCTGCCCAAGACCTTTGATGGTAGTGCACAGAAACCCTTGAGCCCGTGAGAAGGAAAGACTGGCATGCTCAGAGGTAGGTCTCTGCAACACCACAAACCCAGGCCCTGGAGAGTCCACCATGAACCCACAGAGTCCCTCTGGCCCCTCTCCTCCAGCAGGGAGCCAGCAGTGCTGTGCCCTGAATGCTGTAGCACAGCGCGTTTGCAATTGAATAAGAGCTAAGCCAAGCACAGATGTGGAGGTCTGACCTAGGTTGTCCCAGGGGTGTACATATGTGTGTGTGTGATTTTACATGCGCGAAGGGTCTCTGTTTAGCAATTAGTCACCAAGTTTGAAAAGCCATTTATCTCTAGACTTCCCTGAGGCAACAAAGCTTGCCTAGGCTCTACCACCCTTGACCCCATGAGCCACCTGGAAATAATAATAATAGTCAATAATTAAAATAATAGCTAAACTAGTAGAATATTCAAGGGTTGTCCTAAGGAACTTTACAAAAGTGTTAGCTCTTAATTCTTAGCACGACCCTAAGACCCAATCAGGAAGCTCTGTATTCACCATTGTTCCTGACTGTATGAGGATCCAAGGCCAGCACAGCAAGCTCAGGTCACACCATGTATCCTGTGGGGCTGAGTTGGAATTCAGGTCATTTGGACTCAGAACAACCTTCCTTTCCCCATGGCAGCCTTTCCCCAGTGGTTCATAGAGTTACCAAAGCTTCTTCCCTTATTTCTGAGGGTTTAGAGATGAATGGTGAGTATTTGAGCTGCGCTTAGGGCTTTTTTTTTTTTTTTTTTTTTTTGTATGTTTTGCTTTTTTTTTTTTTTAAGATTTTATCTTCTATTGTAAAAATCAGGAACCACTGTTCAGTGGAAGGTTATGACAGTGGGTCTAGTGGGAATCTCTATGCATGCTTTTACCTGCTTTTCTGCTGATACCTAAGAAAGCAGACAGCAGTAGCCACAGAGATGGAGCTGAAGCCTTCATGAGTTCAGGAGTAAGGGCTGCCGCAGAAGCAATAGGAGCTGAGCTGAATGAAGTCATGGAAGGCTAAGTAGAGACCTGGTCACCACTGTGGCAAATTACACCACAAGGTCTCCAAAGAGCTTCCTTTCAACTTGGAATGTTGATGGAGTAAGAAAAGGAAATCTTCAGGCACATGCAATAAGAGCCATCAATGGGACACGAACATAAGAAGGGACATTGGGAGAGTCAGGAAGCTATTGGGAAGAAGACATCCTTCAGTGGTAGGTGGGGGATGAGGCAGGGCAATTGGGGAGAGTAAACAGAAACTGGTTGCAAATTTAAATGACATAGGTAATTATTTAAAAGCTTAAAAAAAGAAAGTTTGTAGCCTTGTGCAGTGCAAGAGCAAAACTGAAAGCAACAGCAAATCATAATGCAAAATACTGATGACCCTACAATATTCATCCAGAACCATGTCAGCCAAACATCTCTTTTTCATCCTAAAGTTCAGAGAACTTTGCAGATGAACCTTGCAGAAAACCTTGTGGAAGAGGGGACAGTATGACTAAGAGCCTAAAGATGGGAATGTTCACTGCTGGACAAGATGCTTCGTTCAAGGCAGGGCTGTAGCAGGCAAAAACATATTACAATGAGATTTGACCTTATCAGACCTGCACAATGGTTGACATGTCAACAACTGTCAACACAGAACAGCGAGGATCTCAGGGGAGACACAGACAGCAGGATCCTTAGGGTCAAGAGTTAGACAGGTATAGGAGAGCACCCATATTAGTGGGTGGCCTAAGGAGGGTCCCCCTGGCTGTCACAGAGGCCTGAACCCTCACTAGAGTAAACAATTCCGAAGGAATCCCAGGGCCCATATAAGCTGATGGACAGAAGGGTGGGAGGGAGCAGGTTGGTTGGATACACCAAGAGAGGGGAAGGAAGAAAAGGAGAGAGAGGGAGAGATGAGGAGAGAGAAGGGAGAAAAGAAAGAAGGACGGATTAGAGAGAGGAAAGGTGGCAGGGATACTTACTCATTGAGCTTGTATAACTAGGAAATTTTTTTAAAAATAAAAATTAATTCAAAAAAGGAAAGAACTAAGTGAAGGTCCTATGTTTCTGTTTTAGAGAAAATTATATTGATATTGAAGGAAATTATGCATTTGTTTATCAAAAGACCATATAAATGCATGTATTCATGTATACAATACACACACACATGCATGCATGTAAATACACATGCACAAACACATGAATACATACATGCATGCATTCACACACACATGAATACATGCATATGAGCTCATGAATACAGACACACATGCATATTCACACACTCATGGATACACACAAACATTTGAATACAGACATGTATGCATACACACATGCACACATGCACACATGTATGTATATACACATACACACATATATGCCTGCATATACACATGTACACACATGTGCTTGCATATACACACAAGCACATGCACACTACTCCTAGCTAATTATCAAGGGACCTCTCCTGCCTGACACTTCTTTTCAGACCTTTCCACAATGTGCCTTTGCAAAGGGCACACCCTGGACCATTGTCCACAGCAGTCTCTCATGAGCTATTCTTTTTCTCTCTCCCTCTGTAGGTGGTGTGTGTGTGTGTGTGTGTGTGTGTGTGTGTGTGTGTGTGTGTGTACAACAGCAGGAATGTCTTGCTTGTTTGGATTTATTCATGCTTCCTGTATCAGTAAAAAGATGGAGTTGTAGCCCATTAAATATTTACAATTATGAGAAAAGACAGCACACAGCACTAAATGAAGATAAGAATATAGTTTTAAAATATTTACAGCAAATGCATCTTGCTTTTTCTGGTTCTTCTCTTGGGTCTGGAATTTAGGCCTCTGATCTCTGACCTGTATTTTCTTTCAAAATCCCCTGGAGTTTTGAAAATGACTGGGCATCCTTGCTAATTCTGAAGAAGACTGCTCAAGTGAGGAGCATCGGGAGGATTTGACACCTGAACCCCAAGCAACAGAGCCCTTCTTAAGAACAATCTTAGCTGATGTGCTCTTCTTTATCTCTGAATCAAGTTTGTGGGTGAGCTATCTGTGGTCCTTCCCAAAACCATACTCTAAATAGGAAGCCTCGAGCTACCATAGCTATACTCACCGCCAGACCTCATCCAACTCCAAAGCGTCTTATTCTACTTGATGTCTGACTAAGCAGAAGCCACCCAAAGATCATACTCAGACCTTTCAGGTCTTCTTACCGCCAGTGACCCAAAACAATGGAAGTTCAACTTGAAAGTGCTACATTAGCCACAGCAGAAGGACAGGCGAGAAAAAACAGATAGGAAAGGTATTTTGGCCCTGTTTACTTATAAAAACCATGGAAGAAGTATCAACTGTGAAGGAGCTGGCTATCCAGAGAGATTTAAGTGCTCCAGTGTGTGGGGTGGGGTGTTAGGGAATTATCAGGGCTCACAGGCGTTTTATTTGATGGGTGCCACGTTTGACCTTGAAGCACAAGGCTGGCACTCCTGGTTCTGGGGATCTTCTGATGTTCTTACTCCCTAGTGTATCTGCTCCGGGCCTTTGAAGGCCCTGGCTAGAGTATGAAGCAACGCACGTTTCTGGTGTGTATTTATATCGAGGTGGCTGAGTTGCCAAGGAGCTCTGAGAGAAAGCAGAGCGGAGATAACTTCTAATCCACCTTTCTGTGATAATGTGGCGCAAAGTGAAGAGACCCAGGGCTCCTTCCTCTGCTCTGGCATCGCCCTGGGAGAGGGGCGGGCCCTGGGGGGTTCTTAGAAAACCCAGCAGGCACTGAGTAAGCTTTCATGTTGGAAAAAGCTAGTCATAGAGTTTAATGCTGTCATAGAGAAGGAAGGGAAGGGGGCCAAAGTACAATGTTACTAGCAAAGAACAAGAAAAATAACCGAGTGTCCATTCTGGAGGCTTAGACAATGGAAGATTAGAATCTGGACTGTTAGAAACAGTAAGAAACCAAGAATAGTGGGGATAGGAGGAGGATGTTCCTGGCCCAGGCTCCCTAGCAGCAGAGGACACAATTCATGAGACTGACACTTAGGAGAGTCTTCGATGACTCTAGCCCAAGGGGCATGAGGGCTAAATGGGTAGAAGAATCTGGATCTCTGCATACAGGAGAGGTCAGAGGAGACAGGGTATCCGTTCATTCTATTCAGAGAGGATGTGCTATTCAGATCATATGTGGTAGAGCAGAGACAGCAGTGCTTCTGGCATCAGAATGATCTGATCTTGCATCCTAGACTCACACTTGCCTGAATCTGGACCATGCCTTGAAGTTGGGACACTCAGCTTCCTCATCTTTGAAATGAAATAAGGATATCATTGTGGTCTGAATGCTTGTGCCCCACCAGATTTTATACTGGAAGCCTAATCACCAGTGCTTAGCAGATGGAGTCTTTGGACTAGGGGATGATGAAGACAGAGCTCCCATTGGTGGATTAGAGTTAGTGCCTGTGGCAGTTCACTTGCATGGTTGCTGATAAAATCATGACAAAACAACTTAAGGGAACAAGGGATTTTATTTTCTCTTATGATAGTTTGCTCATAGTTCCTTGTCCAACTTGGCAGGAGAGCCACACCAATGCCAAGGGCCCAGGGAACTGGTCACACCATATCTACATAACAATTAAGACAGTGCCCTTACAAAAGAAGCCTCAGAGAACTATATTGTCCTTTCCACCATGGAAGGACACAGTGAGATGCTGTCTGTGAGTCAGGAAAAGGGCACTTACCATATGATGAATGTGCCAGAACTGTGCAAAGTAAATTTTTGTTGCTTTTCAGCTATTGAAGTTGTGTTTTGTTATAATAGTTTGGACACACTAAAACAAGTGAGACTCACACAAGAGAATAAGCATGGAAATCACTAGTGATTGAAAATCTTATAGTTAAGTTTCATTTCCCCAAGGAACTGATGTTTGATTAAAAAGCATCACGATTGACAGCTGGTCATTTATTATCTGTGTCATCTGTATTTTCTTTTCTTGTTTTTTTTTTTACTACCAGGGATAATTTCTCCAGCCTGAGTTGGGAATAAAGGATACAAGCTGAAGCTTACCAAGGTCGAGTTGAACAGTGAGATGGCTGGCCTGCGTCTTTGCTACCTACCAGAATGACTGACCACTGGTGGCCCAGGAAGCGCATAGTAGGAATACGTCTTCCTTATAAGGCTGTTCTTCTGGATGGAGGGCTTTGAGTTCAATTTCTGATGGACCTATTGATCATAACACAAAGTCCCAGAGAATACAATGACTTTTTCATACAGAATTTTAACTGAACTCAGTGAAATTAGAAGTAAAAACTAAGCACACCAACAAAGGAGTCCCATCAGTTTCGTAGAACTGAACTTCTCAGAATTTGGAATCCTAGCAAGTGGAGTTACTTCTCATTAGCACTGGATCTATAAAGGTTGAATTGATAACCCAATTTAATCCAGGCCAAACAATTCAGGATGATCCTTTACAACTACAGGGGTTTATATTTTGTTTTATATGGAAGCTATTTTCAATGAATTCTAACCATTGCATGTCCTTGAGATGTTGTGCATTTAGGATTTGTAAAGTTTTGGCCACACTATTATGAGTCATTTCAGCTGACCTATTTTAATGAGTAGGACTGAATACTCACATGAATGCTACCTTACGTTGACTTGTTTGAAAGTTGATAAAAGGTCCTTGTTTGACATCGTTTCCATTTTAAAGTGAAGCACAGAGAGCAGTGTCATGGGCCTTGGTTCTCTGTCCACCAGGAGCGAGACTTCAATCAAGAGCTAGAGGAACAAGAGACAAGGCATGTGAGGTTCCAGTCCCTTCCTCTAGAGAACAAGTAAGACTGAGCTACATATGATGTAAGAACCACAACAGGGTCTAGTATGGAGTTATCACATCAATGGAGGAGTTAAAAGCGGGACAGGAACTTTGTATTTTTTGTCATTTTTATCTTTTTCTACCACCAGAGACAATTTCTCCAGTCTGAGACGGGAATAAAGGATATGGGTTGAAGTTTACCAAGGTAGAGTCAGCTAGTGAGGCTGCTGGTGCTGCGTCTTTGTTACCTACCAGTGGTGCCTGCATGTATGGACCATCTCTAAGGAACTTTAAAAGAACGCAGTAGGCAAATCAGTGCCTAGAGCCCAAGATTCAGGTCATGGGTGGCAGAATTACTATAATCCCTGATGGTAATGGCTGGGAACAAGATATTGCTGGGCATGTAAGCAAAAACACTGAGGACATCAGGCAAGGACAATGTCTAAATCTCTTACCTCAGCAATTTTAGGTGCATCCTCTATATTTTCTATTTTGCATGCATGTGTGGTAGGGTGTGCCTGTGGTATGTGTGTTTTTGCTTGTGTATGGGTGGTTGTGAGTGTGAAAATGCACACATGCACGAGTAAGTCATGTGGCGGCCCAGGAGTGATATCTGCAAGGAATCATCCTTGATCACTCTTGCATCTTAATGTGTTGAGGCTGGGTCTGTAAATCCAAAGCTCACCGATAGGCAAGTCTGGCTAGGCAGCTTGCCCAGGGCATTCTCAGGCTCTGCCATCTGGGGCTGAATTACAGGAAAATCGCCATACTTGCTCAGCATTTTAGGTAGGACCTGGGGTTCTAAACTCAGGTCCTTTTGCTTGCTGAGCAAGTGCCTTCACTGCTGAATCATCTCCCTCACTCCAGGTGAGCCTCTAAAATAATAATTCTGTGATTTCCTGAAGATCTTTCTATGGATCTCACTCCTATTGACCCAGAATAGTCTGCTCTAGCTTTCCTACCCTTGCACCTGAGCTAAAGGTTAGAGTAGGAACATTTCCTTCTGGTTATATTGTAGCAGTATAAGGAGGTGCCAACTAAAATACTCATCAAATACACTTACACATCACATCTCATCCAAAACTATAGAGTTCTTTTTGCCCCCTTACTATTGCCCACAATAAAACACAGGCTCTAAATTGCTGGGTAACTCCAGATGTTAGCTCAATGAGAACTATATCACTGCAAACTGCATTGCTTCATTGAGAAGACGCTTCTGAGTACCTGTTGATTTAATTCCATTTAGAATGTCACTTGAAAGAAAGTAGAAAAGAATTCACTAAAAGAGAAAATGTAAAGATTTCACTTGGAAATATTATTTCTGATTGGCATTTGCCTTTCCTCAATATTTTTCTCTTGATTTGGTATCTTGTCCTCAGAGTGATACTGTGCCAACCAGACATTGACACCCACTGGGCAACTCACTCAGGATTCTTTGTCTCTCTCTCCTGTCCCGGCCTCCCATCCCCCTCTGGAAACTCAGAGCCTTTGTTGACATTGACAGCTCATCCCTGGGTCATCATTCATTCTACCCATGGTAAACTTTGGAGAAAATAAAAAACCCTGCTCCCCTAATCTCATTAGAAGGGCTGAAAATTGAATTTAGCCCCTCTCAGTGTCCCCTCAGCTGGCTGTCATTAGGAGCAGAGGCTGGGCCTTGGCTGAGACCCAAAGACCAGCTAACTGAATTTGAGATGCTGTGGTCTTGACAGGCCAACGAAGGTAATTGAAGAGCTGTGGAGCTCCTGGTAACATTTCAGGCTGGGATTACACTGGGGATCCCAAACCCCCATCTGCATTGATGTCCGGGGCACTAAGAAGTCACCCTTTGGGCTCCAGGGTCGGGTTATTGATAAAGAGATCATTCCCAGTGGAAGGTGGGGGACGTCTGGGAGGCTGCATTTGGTTAAGATACAAAATGGGTGTCAGAGGTGGGAAAAAATGGAGACAAGCCAGCAAGAATCAACAAAGTTGCTGAAGATAGAAATAATCTGCAGAAAGTATTGCTTAGTAAAAAAGCAAGGCAGTTTGAGGATATTCAAAGATGAACCTACAGAGTGCAAAGAACATATAGACTGAGTTTTAATCTGTGGGCATTATTTGTTTATATTTTCCATGTTATTGGCATACAGAATCTTTTTTGTTTGCTCACTTAATATACCTCTTGCACAAGAGGATGCTTGTTGTCCAATAAGAGATTTGCAAGGGAATGTTTCCAGAACCTATGGATATTTCCATCCCTTATACAAATGGCAAGTCTTCTCATATAGCCTGCATCTCTCCGTCAGAAATCTCTTATTCACGAAATCTCATTCACGCTTCCCAGTACAGCACAAACACCATCTGTAAATGACTTTTATACAATGCAGCTTAAGGAATGAAGACAAGAAAAAAGTCAACATGTTCAGTACAGACAGTTTTTCTTTTGTGACTATTTTCAACCTACAGCTGGTTGAATCTGTGGATATAAACCTAAAGTTGAAGGAGACAGACCGTTAACCGGAGATTATGTGGATGAGAGAGACTGGCTTGAATCTCTGGATTTCTATTCCTGGCCTCATATGAGTATCTCAATGAGACTGAAAATTCAGTGAAATCCCCCTGTGGGAGGCGGGTATGGAGCTACTAGTCATGTCATTTCACTCAGTCTTCACAGCCAAGAAACAAAACTGTATGAACTTAGCCTTGTCAGTCTCTTGCCCAAGGCCATGGGGATAGAAAGAACTGGAGCTGAGATTTGAACCAAGGAATGTCTGGTTCCCACATTCCTCATTCTTCTCTGACACAGAAAGCCGGGTATTTCCCACTCAGCCTCTGTGCGCACAGATGGTCTATTACTCAGAGACAATGTGGTTAGAAATGCAGACCCTGAGACCATATGGGCTCAGTGGGACTTGGTCCTTGGCTACTTCAAAATCTGTGTCCTCCTAGAAAATGGTAGTGTAAATAGACGTTTCTTAATTTACAATGGTGTATATTCTGATAATTCCCTTATAGATTAAAATGTAAATTGCAAATGGATTCATGCATCTTATCTATCCTACCTTAAACATATTGAGAGCCTATCGCCCCACAGTAATGAAAAATCATCTATCACAAAATTCATTTCACAATATGCTATTGAAAGATCCATGATTTGTATCCAATACTGTGCTGAAAATGAAGAGCAGATGATTGTTGGTTATCCTTGCCCATCATCACAAAACTGAAAGATCCTTAGGCTGAACCATCCTAAGTCAGGGATCCTCTTTACTAAGATCGCCCCAAGGTTTTACTGTGAGGTTCAAAGCAGTTAGTGCCACGGAGAAGCCCCTGAACAGTATCTAGTGTGTCATCAGGGCTCACTATGTTTTAAACACTATTGTAGTGGTAGAATGAATTCTGTTCCCTTGCAAATCTCATTGTCTAGATTGGACCCTCATCATCCAACTATGAGGCCATACAGTTTCCCTTGCCTAACATTCCCAGATTGAGGGTTACATTTATATTCATGGGCCTTGCTCACAGATGCTCATAGACCTTTTGCTGAAAAAGAATGAATTTGAAATTTTTTCTGTTG
Organism: Typhlomys cinereus; assembly: GCA_023101885.1. Classification (NCBI taxonomy): domain Eukaryota; kingdom Metazoa; phylum Chordata; class Mammalia; order Rodentia; family Platacanthomyidae; genus Typhlomys; species Typhlomys cinereus. The sequence continues at coordinate 772,612 of JALPQD010000507.1, forward strand.
ATTCACTTTATGATTTTTTTTTTCTGGCTTAAATTCTCTATATAGCATAAGAATACTATAGCTGCAGACCTTCTCAAGCTACTATTATCAAGTACTCACTATGTACTAGAGATTGTGTGAATGTTAATTTATTTAACTTCTGCATCTATGCATCTATGCATATGAGCAGGTATGATTTCAATTGTTCAGATATTTTATATTTTCCATATTCTGTCATACCCACAGCATTAACTATAGCTTTACAATGTCATGGACTATTAAAACATGGTATTTACTACCTTTCAGAAGAATTACTATCATTGTGTATCACAGTGGTGGTCCAGATCAGATTTAATAAACATGAGACAGTATTTCCTGTGTGTTTGATTTTGGGCTGACAAACTTGCCCATATCATCTTATTTAAATCCTCTATTAATTCTATGAGAAAGCCTATGGCCCCTGCTTTAAAGGTAAGACAGTAGCTTCAAAAACTTTAAAAAGAGTCTCAAAGATGTACATGGAGGACCTGGAATTTGAACCCAGGTATCTAGTGGGCCTATTCCTAGCTCCTGGGAACTTCTATTATAGAACCAACTTCAGTGGCCCCTCTGTGAAGCCACTCAAGCAGCTGAAGTCGACAGTGATTCAGTCTTTTTCTTTAAGTCTTAGCTTATTTGTATGAAGAAACTGGGCCTCAAAAAGGTAAATGATCTGCCCATAGTCACATAGACAGATTGTCCTGCCTGAACTAAGATTATGCTCAAGTACTTGGCTTCACAGTTGCATGGTTTCCTGCTTCCATCCAACGCTGACCCTATATCCTAATTCCCTAGAGGCCTGATCAGTTTAGGATTTGGTTCAGGGCAATTCCTCTCCTGCAGAAAGTATCTATTTAGTTATGACTCTCTCTCTCTCTCTCTCTCTCTCTCTCTCTCTCTCTCTCTCTCTCTCTCTCTCACACACACACACACACACACACACACACACACACACACACACACACACACATATTCTGGACACGTCCATGGGTGGTTTCTTACTTCCGAGTGGTTTAAAGGCTGGAAATTAAGGATTGATGGATTGATAGAGTCTGAGAAGATGTTAGCATCTTTTCAACATCTGAAAGACCCAAACGATCTGGCAAAACTAATTGGCTTTCCTGTTGTCCTTGAATTTTCCCCAAAGGCCAGGACACACACTAACTGCTGATCAGGGTTAGGCAGTTTTAGAGCAGCCATGCTGGACAGTCTCTGAAGGTCTTCGAAGATCATCCCCAGAGCTGAGATTACTCTGAAGGAACACACCCTAAAGACACCAGCTTCCCCCAACATGGAGCTTAGTTTTCCACTGTAGCTAAGCCTTACCATGAGGTTGGGCACAAAATCAACTGGGTTGGGCCTCAATTATGACAGGCCAATGAGATGTAGAGGACCAAAAGCTGCAATGAGGTTTTCAGAAGCTGGAGGTAATCAATGAGGAAAAGCCATTTTTCCGGGGTCTGCCTATGCCTATAAATAATCCTGACCTGGCAGCCATCTCTGGCTATCTTGTCCTTCATGGTACTCCATGTCTGGAGTCCGTGAGGTCCAGTTCCCTTGCTCCTTATAGGATTCCACATCTGGAGTCTATGAGTTCCTACCTGACTTTTCTCTCATCCCTCATGGATTCCATGCCATGATTTCTCCAGGGTTTTCTTACCCCTCGCAGACTCATGTTGCTGAGTTCCATTCTTTGTCTCCTCTAAAAAACTCTGCTTTAATTTTCTACATGTGTTCTGATTTCAATCTTCAACTCCAGAACACAAGAACCTGGACACATACAGACCCCAAAGTGGTCCCTGCATCAAGGTTACTCAACAAGCTGTTATTGTTTTGATTGACTTTTTAAGGAATTACTGGGCACTTGAAAGGGACTTCAGAAAAAAATGCAGCCCAAGTACTTAGCCAAAGCCTAAGGAGGGGAATGAGTTACCCAAGGCCACAGGGCAAGTCTGTAACAATTAAGGGTTCGAGACCCAGGCTACATATGTCTAAATTCTAGTACACCACCACCCAGCTGAACAACCTTGAACAGTCAGTCACTCCCTTCATAAGTTTTAGGGAGCAATCATAGTATCTGTGGTGGATTAAAAATGGCCTCAAAATCTCCGATGCTTTTCAATTCAAGGGGCCTTATCTTTCCCCTCTTCTCTATAAGTCTGAACTGGCTTATGACTGGTTTGACCAATAAAGACCATGACATTGATATTGTATTACACCAGGCCTACTTTTATAAGGGGACAATCAGCCTTAACTTGGTCTCACAGAACTCTAAACTGCCACAGAAGTCTGACTATCTTGAGGCCATTATGCTATGTGGAAAAACAAACAAGATACTGGAAGAGGCTATGTACTTGGGGAGAGAGAGGTCTTTAGCTGTGTCAGCTTCCAGTCTCACAAGTCATTTCAACTTTGACATCAAATGCTATGGAAGAGACAGCTAATATTTGTTTCAATTCCTAACCCAAGGACTTGTGAAACATAAGATCAATTTGTTGTTTTCAGGCACTTAGGGTAATTATGGGTTGTTATATAGCATAGATTATCCAAAAAGGACCACAATGCTGAATTGAATACAGGGATACATCTGTGATGTTGAGGGCACAAGCAGTCACAGTGAGCATTCAGAAGCGAGTTATTGTACATCAGTACCCAGTCACTTACACTCTGAACTAACAGTGAGAGTCACAGTGAGCATGGCTAAAATGGTCTGATTTTATGGAAACCGGGAGTAATTCGAACCTGGTTTTATGCTTACTACTGAATGAAGACTATCACCTACCCACACCCCTACCCCCATACACACACAGTATGGACCCACATGCTGTAGTGTCTCTGTCCCTGGAAGAAATAGAAATCAGCAGCCTCACATTGCAAAGGAAACTCTGCAAGTCTCCGGCTGGTCTGGAGGGGTTAAACCTAGAGAGGATGTCCAATCACTGCTGATAAAAATCCAGCCGCTATCGATTGGGCAAGCACCAATGCCCTTCCCAGGTCAGGAGAGAAACCCTAACCATTGTTGAGTAAATACAGTATTCTGTTCACTACATCAATTAGGCTGACCCCAGGGGCTCTAGGACCCCCTGGCTCCCCCATTTGCAATGACAGCTGCCATGCTAATGAATGCACATTGACATGATAATTAAGCCATTACACAGAGTGAATCTTTCCTAGTTTGAGCAGCTTCAGCTGGGGTGGGCTAAGGCTGGTGGAGGCAATGAGGACTATCCCAGGTCCACAAAGTGACACTCAGTGCCTAGTTCCTGACTCACCCCCGGGGTGGACCTGCTAGAGTGCAGCAGCTGCTGCCCCCAGAGCCGGTGACAGGAATGGAATGGGACAGGGCCAGGAGATGCTGCCTTAATGTTACTGATGCTCTTTTCTTTATCCCCAGAAGTCCCTAATGGGGTAAAGCCTGAAAGGAATCTTCCAACCTTTTATGGAGGGGGCGGGGCACCTGTCATTCTAACCAGGCTTCCTCTCTGGAGGGTTTAGAGGCATGCTGGGGAAGCATTGTGTAAAGGGGGACTCCTAAGGCCAAGACACTGTGCTTGTGTGGCATCCGCATAAATAGCCCATGACCAGCCATCTCAGCATTTCTGGGAAAAATATCTGTGAGATGATCACAAACTGCAGAAACCCCTGTCTTGCAGCTCCAACAGAATTCTGATGCAATGTGTGTTGAACAACCAAAACATCAACCTGGAAGTCATGTGGAACAGTCCCATATCCATACAGCATCTTAACTGTGGATCCCAACAGTCAGATGGTCCTCCTGAGCCTCCATTTCCTGAATTGTCAAATGGCCTCAGAATACCTGCCTTGCCCCTTTGTGCTCGGGACCAAATGAGATAGGTCTAGGGCAGCATTTTTATATAGATTGGTGAGAGTCATGGACAATGATAGAGTTCTCTATGAATGAGCTCCAGTGACAGGGAGTTTTAGAGCAGCCATGCTGGTGGGATGGTCTCTGAGGGTCTTGGAAGGTAGGTCATCCCCAGGGCTGGGATTACCCTGAAGGAACACACCCCACTGATCTGGAAGAACTGACTCTAATCCTTCACAGAGAGAAAGTCTCCAGCTTCACTCAACCTTCTGTTCATAAAAGGATATGGAGATTAGTTCTCCCTTGCAAATAAGCCCTGCTATAATAAGGTGGGCACAAGATCAAACTGGATTGGGTCCCAGTATGAACAGAACAATGAGATGCAAAAGACCAAAGGTTCCAATCAGGTTTGCAGAACCTAGAGCTAACCAATGAGGAAAAGCCACTTTTCCCAAGTCTGACTAAGGATATAAATATTCCACACCCTGTCAGCCATCTTTGGAGCCTTTCATCCTTCATGGTTCTCCATGTCTTGAAATCTGTGAGTTCCTTTCCAACTCCTTGCCCCTCATGTATTCCATGTCTAGGAGTCCATGCGCTCTCCAGGGCTCTCTTTCCCCTCATGGATTCACATCTGTGAGTTGCATTTTCTCTCCTCTATTAAACTCTGTCTTAATCTTCTATGCATGTTCTGGTTTCAGTCTATAGTTTCTGAACATAAGTATCTGAACACATAAAGACCCCAGAAAAGGGACCCCTTATTAACAGGAAAATTGACTGTGCTTGATTACCCAAGTGGAAGCAGAGTACTTCTAGAAGTGCTTCTAGACAAAATCTCTTCCATGCTCAATGACTCCTTAGAGTCTGCATGAGGCTGCATGCAGAGTGCATGCTATATAAATAAAGCAAAAATGAGGGGCAGAAGATGACACATTTTGGAACCTGGAAAGAGACTGGAAGGGACTATCAAAGTTCAGGGATCATCTTGTGAGAGGTGATTTATTAAATATTTATCTTCCTCCTATACATTCATCTTTCCATTCTTAGACAAGCATCAACATGGATATTTGGGACTCATGGTATAGAAGTAAACACAGAATACATCAATGCCTGTTTCTTGTAAACAGCTGGTTAATGAATGGATGGGTGAATGAGTTGCATGAAATCTTGGTCCTCATGTTATTCTCTACAATGGACTGTGCCACTGTGTACACACGCTTGTGTCCCATGCCTGTGTGCTGCCTTTCCTTCTTTATGATATCTGGGTAGGTGGAGTTATATTTGTGCAGGATGTCAAATACAAGGGTTCACCAGTAGGCAAAGTTACCCCAATGATGCTTTTAAACCTGGGGATTCCAAAGTCATCGTATTCGTGTTTAACAGAGAAAATGATTAGTAACATCTAATATAGGCACAGAAATGGTGAAAAATGATTTTTTCGTGTCAAGTATTATCACCTCAGGTCTAGACAAGTTCTCAGATAATTTTCCAGTGACAAGATTTTCTGCCATACCCTTGTTGTGTTTTATACAATAATCCAAGCTTCTTCATCTTATACTTTGGGCAACTAGTGCTGCCAGCTGCTCCATGAACCTGAACATTGCTTCTTCTCTTCTCCTTACTATTCAAGCTCCCCAAACCTGAGATTTGGCTTCTTTACAGAATCTAATTTAATTTGTCAAAGTGGAAAAAAGTCAAACTTTCTGTTAACTAATTCAGTAGACATTTATCAAATATCTGTTAGAGGTAAAAAGTAACCACATTGCTGTGGGAAGAAGAGGGCAGTGGGCTTGGGGATTAAGGTGTGAAAATATCGTGAATTCACTATATTCGTGTATGAACATCAAAAGAATAAAAAAATTAACAGCAACTTTAGTGAGGGGAAAAGAAGCAACCACAGTGTTCTGAGGAGTCTCTCTGATATCGATGCATTCTGTGGTTGACAAGGAAGTAGGTGCTGAAACATTTGCAAACACAGAAAACACAATAGCTAGGGAAGTTCAATTTGATTGGCTTAAGCTGTTTGGAGGGAACTTGAATACAATTTTTTTTAATTGGCTGCCTCCATTCTGCTATGGAAGTTTAAGCCAAAAATTGAACTGCTGAGATTTCTACCCCCTACAGGTCTGAGGCCTCGGTACCTGGGAGTGGCCCGCCAAGGCTGAAGGTGAGAAATGAAAAAGTGTGACCAGGGATACTTTCCCTACTGAACCTTTGTTACCCAGCAGCAGCAGTATCACCGGAGCTCATTAGAAATGCACCATCTCAGACCCTCCCCAGACCTCACGCAGCAAAATCCGATTTTAGCAAGAACTTCTGGAACCCCGTGTGCATGGAGCTAGAGAGGTGCAGGGCTTTAGTACCGATGTGCTGTTCCTTCCCGCTGACTTGCTGGATAATCATAGGCTCTCTGCCAGCTCCTTTCTCTCTGTTTTTCTTTGTATCACCTGCCCTGAGTGCTTTCTGCAATTAGGCTCTACTCCTCATCTAGGCTTGCATCAGATGCATACAACTGCCATCCCACTGTAGCAGTTGGCTGCATGGTTGCTGATAAATTCATGACCAACCCACTTAAGGGAGCAAAGGATTTTTTTCTTTTAAAATAGTCTGGTTTCAATTCTTAATCCAGCTTGACAGGAGAGTCCACACCAACACTAGGACATGTCTGACCAAGTATACCAAAGGATGCCAACTTTCCTAATTAGCTTTCTCCATCTCCTGCCTAAAAACTAGCCCCACTCATCAAGGGCTGGGCTTATCCCATTAGCTAGACAGTCTCTTGAAGGTTTGCTTGATCTAACTTAACCACTGATTCTTTACAAATGTGCCCAGAACTCAAACTCTTAACCACTAAGTTGACCCCTGTATTTAACTATGACAGCTGTTCCATTGTTACACCCAGGAATCCCATCCGCCAAAGCTCAGTGACTTGAGACCACTAACTTACTCTGCTTGTATTGTTCTGGCATTGGATGCCATTGCCTTTAAATTCTCTCTGCAGGTTGTCTCGTAGAATAGATACAAAGTGAGACCCACTGTAGCTCAAGAAAGTAGGAAGTAGAAAACAGACAAGAAGGACAGAATGGTATGTGGTGGGAGGCTATGACAAAGAAGCTAGGAACCTACAGAAACATTTGACCCAGATTTGATGAGTGAATAGCAGCTGTAATTAAACAGTTAGATTATGGGTTTCTGCTCTGCTTGATTCCATTTGCCTCCATCCATTCTTTCAATCCTTCATTCAGCAGACATTGAGATAACAACTCCTGTTCTGGCTCCACACCAGGAGCATAATAGAATATTTTCACTGAGAAGCAGATTTACAGACTAGAGAAAGATCAATTGGAGACCTTAGCCATGCACTGGCAAGATAAATCTCTCACATGCTATGACTAGATGGGCCTCCTCGTCGTTATTGTGGCATTGGAGTATCCGCATTCTAGAGTTACAAAATGCAGGAAAATGTTCTATGTAAAACCGAGCTACATATCCTCTGACCTACCAAATCTGCTCCTTAGGAGTCAGGGCGAGAGACAGCTGGAGGCTATCTAGACTGGGCATCTCTGCCCTGAGGCAAACTTCTGGAGCCAAACTGAATTAGTTACAACAAAAAAAAACTTACTAGCCACTAAAGAAGCAGCCTGCGCAGACTCCTCCCCTTGTGACAGGCCCTCAACAAACATTGATTCAGATGAATGACGAATGACAAGAGATTGGGGACAGCCAGGATGTTGAAGGGCACATCCAGTCCTGGGACCCCATGAACAGCTAACTCCACACTTGAGGCTATCAGGAACACGCTGCTGGGTGCTTAGCTTTATTTGTCCCTCCCCCTCTGTGAAACCCTGGCGACTGTCAAATAAATGACAAGACTCATTTTACAAGTAGACCAGAAGTCTGCAGTGGTGAGTCAGAACTGATTGCCTATCTTATCTCGAGTCATCAGTCTCTCCTTCAGCCTTCCACAAACAACTCAGCTGTGAGATTTGCACAAGGGTCTGATGGGCTGGGCATTTCCCAGGGCCCTGGTCTGTCATGAGTCTCAGAGAATGAGAAGCACTTTTCCATTGAGAGAGGGGTGAGCTCAGTTTCCCTTCTCTCCCCCCCCCTCTGTTCCCCTTCTTCCACCTCTTTCCCCTCTTCCCTTCCCACTCCAGGCTGAGGGGAAGTTGGGTAGTTGGGTCAGAACAGCAGACAAATGGGCACACTGAAGTACAGACACTGGCTTCTGAGTCACGGGGTAACAGTGAGAAGGACCATGGACATAATTGTAATGTAGGCAGGGTATGATTTGCACTCATAGAATGTTAGCCTCAGGTAGCCCAGGCAATATAGAATATAGAAACTCAAGTCTAGAAACGCTGATCATCTCTATTTACGTCTCTACCTTGCATCTTCTCTACCTTACATCTTCTCTACCTTACATCTTCTCTACCTTACATCTACTAAGGATAGTGTTGGGATTCAGACCCCAGGGCCTAGGGTTCTAGAGTTGCTTGTCCACTTGCCTGGGGGTAGGAAATCATCCCTCCCCCAAAAAAATGAAATTGCAAATACCACAGAGATGCTCATAAGATATTCCTGATGGTGTCCAGCACCCCTCCACATGCATTCAGCTTCTCAGCTGCATTTTGGGCCACCTCCAGTCTTGTGTCTCTCTCTTACTGCTACGATGCTTAGCGTCAAACACAGGGGCTGTAATCTGGACAGTGATATCAGATGAAAGCAGAGTAGAATGCAAGAACCAACCAAATATGTATGGAGCTGCATAGTTTTTGTCAGCAGAAATATCTGCACTCCTAGAGAGCAAAACGGTGCTCAGGGCAGGGTTCTGGGGTTGTATCCGACTTCAATGCTTCAAAGATCCCAGATTCTGAGGCCAGGCATTCCTGGACCGACGATCCCTTCCAGATACTGAACAGAAATGTGCAGCTTCCATTGGCTCTCATATGCCAAGCAGAAATGATGGCAATCCCTCTTTCACTGGGTATAGGAGGATTAGATGATACAAAGAACACGAACCCTTTGCTGGATGTTTGGCACATGTGCTTGATAAGTGGAGGCTGCTATCTGTTTGCTCAACAAACACTTGTGTCTATTTCATGTCCAGAGTGTCAGCTGCCCTCTTTCAAGCTCCACAGTAGGTGTTCTGGCTTTCTTCATGGAAATCTCACACATGAGGTTTATTCCTTGGCTTTTGAAGTTTCTGGTTCCAGTTTCAAATTGAAGTTTTTTGGTGCTAAGTTCTTTAAAGCTCTTTAAGTTATGAAATATTTCGATAGTGCTGTTTAGAAACACTCCTCAAAATCAGTCTTTTAGCCTCAAATAAATTGGTTAACTCGAATTCTTTGTCCTTGCAGAGCACTTGCCTTTCAGGCAAAAGGCCCCTCTGTGGTGAACCTACCGGACTACTCTCCCTTTGCAGTTGACAGAAGGAAGCCCTCTACTTTCATTGTCTGGGAGATAGGATTGCTTCTTCACATTACACAATATGGTTTGTTATGATTGACACTCCCAAAAGGCCTCATACTCCCTCCTACACATGCACAAGCATAGATACCAATAAACACACACACCAGCAACAGACTTCTTACTTGTACAGTTCTTTTAAAAAAACAGAAACGAATTTACTGATGCCACAAATATTACTGGTTAGTATGTTGTTTTCAGCTGTATCATTATCTACTCAGATTAAAAAAAATGCCAGCACTTTTGTTTGCTTTCTTTTGAAAACAGCCCAGTGATTATGAATAAACATGTTTGATGGGCATCTTTGATTTGTTTTTCTTGTTATACTCAAAATATGTTTGCATTCCCAAATGAAACTATTGGCACCCTTTTAATACTGACAAATTATTCTTCACATAAGTCAAACTGAGGCTGAGAAGATAGCAGAATTGGCAAAGTGCTTGCCAGGCAGGCCTGAGGATCTGAACTCCATTCCTATCATCCACAGGAAAGGCAGGCCTGGTGGCATGTGCCTAAGATTCCAGCACTAGGGAGCTAGAGGCAGGAGGAAACCTGGGACTTGCTAACTAAGCAATCTAGCCAGTCAGTTCCAGGTTTAGTAAGAGACTCTGTTTCAAAAAATGATGTACACAGACACACACACACACAGACACACACACACACATGCGTGCACATACACACGCACATACGCACAGTTGAATAAATAATAATAATAATAAAATGATGTTGGATGGATCACAGGCACTAGGATTCTTAGAGGCAAGGGATTAACAGCCACAGTAGTGCTCCTATACTAAAGGGGAACACAAAAAAGAGCTCTAGGCAATGCTACTGAGTCCTTACACCTCATCAGAGAAGAGGACCCAGAGGGAAGTTTGACATGCGCACTAAAGGATGCTCCAGGAATGGGGGGAGGGAGCACTGGGAGAAAGGGAGGGAGGGGGGAAAGGAAACCGAAAAGGGGAGAGGGAGCAAGGGGATCCAGGGAGGTGTGGAGGGAGGGAGGAGAATGGGGTACTTACCAACTTTGTATGAGTGGAAGAAATAAATAAAAAAAATGATGTTGGAAAAATGTTCATGGAAGATACTGATGTCTACACACACACACACACACACACACACACACACACACACACACACACTGAATCAATTTATTTTCTATATCTTAACCAGAAGTGATTAATATTTATTTAAAAAAATCTTGTCTTTTTACAAATGTGGCTTGCATTTCTTTCCCAGTGACAATGAGTCTTTCCTCTCCATTCATTGTTTCTATTTCTAATGAGAAGTACATTTTGTCTTGTTCCTTTGTATCCATCATTTCTTATTGTTTTGTGAGGGCTCATTTTGAAAAAGAATGAAAATCATTTCCTAACATATTTTGCAAACATTTTTCTTTTTATCACTTGCATTTTCTTTCGTCTTTGGATGTTTTTAATTTTTAATTTTAATTTAAATTTTATCTTAAAATAATTTGAAAAGTCCAAATGGACTTTTCAGTGCTTACTGATTTGAGATGCCTTCAATTCATTGTTTTTCTGTGGTAAAATTTTCTGTTGTGTAAATATGTTTATATGTATTTGTCTATCTTCTTGTTGCTGGATATTGAGGAATACCCAGTATCCACTGTTGCAGTGTTTCTTGTGCATGCAGATCTTTGAAGCAACCCTGAGATTTTCTTTAGGGGTACAGTTATGAGGGGAATGCCTAGTCATAAGCTGAATTAGTTGGCTAGCATTGCCTGAATAAGGTACAATAGAATAGGTGGGTTAAACAACAGAAATTTGTTATCTCACAGATTAAAGGATGGATAGAGTCATTGGTCATGATCCAGGCTCCATTCATTGTGTTGTATGAGACCCTTCCTAAGTGAAAATTCTATGTTACCTAACTAATTACATCTGCTAAGGTCTTATTTCCAAATAAGCTCACATTTGGAGGTACCAAGGTTTAGTATAAATTTTTGGAAGTCATAACTCAGTCCATATCTTAAGATACACACACACACACGCACGCACACACACACACACACACACACACACACACACACACACACGTTACCAAGCTGTCAGTATAGTACACTAGCAGCTGTACTGTTAGTGTATCATTCTTTCACAACGAGAGAATTTAATTTAGGTTACATGAATATTAATTCAATAATATTCATTTAGCTAGAAACATATAGATTCTTAGGTTTTTTGTTTTTTTTTTTACTTTTTTGTTTTGTGTCTATACCTATACTATGCATGGAACATGAACTCAGTTTTGCTAGATTTTTATATTGGTCAATCTAGCAATCAAAACATATTTCATTTCTATGCTGTTTTGCTCTTTCCTAATTGCTACTGAAGTTAAACATTTCATCTGCCATGCCAATTTCATTTCCGTGAATTTCTTTCCCTGTCTATATTAGTAAGGGTGTCAACAAAGACAGTCTAACAAAAAAACAAATCCCCCAATGTAAAGAGTTCCAAACGCCACAGAAGTCTACTGTTGTAGTGCAAAGGTGAGTGAGCAGACCAGAATAGGCAGGCAGCTTTGCCTATCTGGGTAGGTAGGGGTCCAAGTTCTGTTCAAATGGATAACTAACTGGCCTTGTAATTTTTACTAAGCAGTAGACTCTTTCCCCCAGGATTTCCAATGCTGCACGTGTCATAGACAATGTTTATATGCACTTATGAGAAGACTTCATAGCATGGCACATGTCATGTACAAGTCACACTAAACTTAACCTTGAACTTACTGTGAACACTTTATAATAAGGCTCAGTGACTCCTTAGGGAAATCTGCAGTACTTTTTTCTTCAAAAACACTTGTATGCTCTGGGACTTTCTTTTCTCTTATCCTTTAAGATCAATTGGCATGCTTGAAGAAAAAATATAGTGGTGTTTTGTTAGAATCTTACTGATTGACACATTGAGAGAAATTCACAACTGTATGATAAAATCCCCATTCATAAAGTTGCCTTTCTCCTTCATTGATTTTTCATGTTATCTAATCACATTTTAAACATTTTTCTTTATAGAAGATTTTTATGTCCTTGGTTAGATCTACTTCTAGTTTTCTGTGTGTTATGGTTTGAATGTGATATGTCTCCCCCCACCACTCCTATAGACTCTTATGTTTGGGCCTGTGGCTCCTAGTTGGTGACATTCATTTGGAAAGTCATGGAACCTTTAGGAGGTAGAACATCACTCAAGGAAGGGTAAGGTTACTGGGAGCAGACTTTGAGATTTTCAAGCCTAGCCCCACCTCCTTTCTTCTACTTTCTGACTACATCAGCAATGTGAGCAGCGGCCTCATACTTCTACTAACATGCTTTCACCACCATGATGGACGTATCCCATCTTAAACTGTGAGTCAAAATAAACCCCTCTCCCCTAATGTTACTTCTTGTTAGGTATTTGGTCACAGCATCAGGAAAAATAACGAATATACCATGTAGAATACATTTTCTACTACATGTAAAAATTTGTTTCAAGTATCCGTGGATTTTTGTGACCGATGGATATTAATCTTGTTCAAGTGACTTTGTGGAAATCTTAGAAATTCAAATAGTTTATCTATAATCCTATTGGATTTTTAAATTATATTATAAATATATAATTTAATTAAATTAAAAATAATAGTAATTTCTTTTTTTAACCTCTTTTCTTACATTGTCAAACTTTCAGTTGTTCTATTGAATTTTCTAGAATGCTGTGTGATACAGAAAAGGTAAAGTAATAGCAGACTGAATGTTTAAAGTTTCCATCACCCCAAGAACCTGTGGAAGGGGAGACACCAACCCCCATGTGGGAACAACTCTTAAGGTTTAACTATAAATTCTTGATAGCAAACTACCATTTGAACATCTAGCATTATACCCGTAGATGGAGAAGCTCTCAGCAAACCGTGAAGCATTGTTTTGCAACGAAAGCTGTTTAATGCAAAGAACAACTGACCAAAGTATAGAGAGTAAGTGACTGTGGTGCTCAGCTCTATAAGGAAATATCTAAATATCCCACCACCCCCAATTCCAAGGTTCAGGGAACTTTGTAGAAGAGATGGTGATGAGAATATAAGAGCCAGTGGGTGGTGAGAGGTACTGCTAGGCAGTGGCCTCTGGTCATGACAGGGCTGCTGCACCCGAGAATTCATTGCAGTGATGTCCACTTCCCACAGGACCCGCACAAGATTTGAAGGATAAACATTTCACCATGGGAGGGGGCGATCTCAAGAAACAACACCTCCCTCAGAGATATTGAGCGTTAGTGCTGGACAGTAGAAAGGAGCTACTTTCCTCAATTATTTACCAACTCATAAGCCATCCATGCCTCAGGGAGTGCCCAGGTATTTGCCAGTACAGTCATGTCAGGTGAAACCCAGAGAGCCACACTCACAAGAAGATGTGAAAATAGGAATGAGGATGGCTGGAAAGGAGAAAGTATAAAGTGGGAAAAGAGGGGCAATGGGATTGCTTAGTAAGGGGTGAAAATGACATAAATTCATTTTATGAAAGTGTTTAATAATTTTTTTTTAAAATCACCATCAACTTCCTTGTCCTTGGTTTTGACAAGTTATAGAATTTTTAAATTCACAGTTGCTGGGCATTTATAGCATCATAGCATTTGAATTTTATCTTTTTTTATGTTATGTGTATGTGTATGTGTGAATGCCAGAGCACATGGTGGAGGTCAGAAGACAACTTCTGGGAGTCGATTCTCTTCTTCTGCCATGTGGACTCCAAGGAGTGAACTCAAGACATCGTTTGTGGCAACAACCAGTACCCGTGAGTCACCAGCCTAGCATTTGAATTTCATTATGTGCTTTACACACATTATGTGCTATGTTTATGGAGATGGTCATATGCTTTTTTTTTGTTGCTCAGCGTTTTTTTTTTTGTTATCTAACCATATTTACAGTCCTGAGATATTTTTAACAATTGCTTAACATAATTTACTAATTGTTTATTTAGAATTTTTACACAAACAAGTGAACTGTGTCCTTTATTATTATTTCTTGATATTTTACTTTTCAAGTTTGGGAAGAAGACTGTCAAAGTTAGTTGTCTGTCCTTCTCTTTTCTTTAAAATTCAAATTTACATGGAATGAAGGTATTTTGACTCCTATAAAGGCTGAAAAACTTTGATGCTACAATGATGTTCTTTGTACCAACAATATTGCTGTACGCTGCTTAACTTTAGGAGTTTCACTTGCCATTTCTTTATTAATTTTGTTTAAGTGATCCCTGACTTGGGATGATTTGAGTTAATAATATCGTACAATTAAAACATACTCACTAGAAACTTTGATTTCTGTAAGTCATTTTTTTTAGTTGTTGTTTTTTCTTTTGAGATAGGGCCTCATGTATTCCAGGCTGGCCATGAACTTGCTATGAATCTGAGGATAACCTTGAACTCCTCAACCCCCCTCCCCTCAACTCCAGTGCTGGGGATTACAGGTATGAGCCACTGTTCCTGGTTAGAGACTGATTTTTGAGTCTGATTGATTTCTGGGTAGCTGTATAGATCTCTTTTCATGCTGGTAGCCATAGCAACAAAGGAAGCAGCCAACACTCTACAGAATGCTGTGCTGCTTAGTCATGCTGGCCAGTAAGTTAGGTGGACTGAATGCATTTTCGAATGCATGATATTTTAGTTAATGGTGGATTGATGAGGATGTAGCCCCATCCAAAGACAAGAATCATCTACTTTTAATTCTTTTTGGCATGTTGAGCATTTCATTGCCATTTTTCTTAATCTTTTAAATCTCTGTTCTTTCTGTAATCAATTCCCCTTCTTATCTTGTGTCTGCTTCCTTGGGCAAGTCTTGCTTAAGTCTATCTAATTCAAAGCTACCAGAGACAAACGCATCAGAAAATGTAGCATTCTCACACAGAAGAGAGGGACTCGGGAACTCTTTCCCATGCCACCCTAGCATCTTGCACCTCTATCGTTCTTTATCTGGTTTCTGTCAAGTATCGACTAAATCTGTCCCCTCCTTCAAGAAGACGCTCCTGTTTCTTTCTACCTAGTAAAACTGGGTTGCATTATATTTCTTAAAATCCTAAACATTCCTATGACACTGGGATGTCATTCAAAGCTAGAAATCTTTCTTCATCCCTTATCCCCAGGCACAAGCAGATGTTTTGCATGCAGCACTCAACAAATACTTTGTCAACAAACCCACAAACATAGTGTGTTGGTTAGGCCAGAAATAGGAGCTGGAGAACCGGCTCAGGAGAGCCCTTCTCCTACATACACATCATTCTTAGGCTATAAAAAGATGACAGCTACAAAAATACATGCATGAGGCTCAAGCACATGATAGGAGGCACTTGCCAGCTTTCCCTTCCCCTCACTCTGTCCTCTACCCTGTGTTAGTCCTGTGTTGGGATGTAGCAGACTGCCTTGATAAAGAGTCCTCAAGTGCCAAACGGCGGTAACCCCTACTTCTCCACCTTCTACCCCCTCCTCACTTCTTCCCTGAGGCACAGAAATAGTGGGAAGCAGAGGAAGAAGTAGGACTCAGAGGCTGAGAAGTCCATGTTCCATCTTGTTTCTAACCCGTCCCTTCAGGAACTCCTGGGCAGTTTACTTCGTCTCTCTGCACCTGCTTCTTCTTTCCCCTTGCTGGACCCCAGCTTCCGACTCTTCAGCCTCAGGTCTTCATTCCCCCTGTTGTCATCATTTCATGTGCAAGGGCGGAATGCAAATCACAGATTGGTGTGTCAGAACCCGCTGGCCTCTCTGTACTTCTCCCAACACACTCTTATCATCTGTTCTCTCACAGCTTGCACTTCGTCGCATTCCCCACTCTCGCTTGCTCAGGTAGAAGAGTGTCACAATTAGAAAAATCCAGAATCGACATAATATTACACTTAATCCTTTTTTTGTTACCTAGTCCTTTGAGAACAGAAAGCCAGGTGTTCCTTTCGCTCCTCCTGGGTAACTCAATTACATGATTTAAAAGGCTTTGGTTACATCATTAATTTTGAAGCGGTGTGCCTCTCACTCTGAGGACCCAGAGAAGCTTCCAGTTCAAATGGCAGGCAGATATCACCTTGCCTCCTGGACAGTTGGATAGTCCTGAGAAGCCCTTGTCCATTTGGCTAGCATGCCAAGCAAGATCTTCCCACTCACGCTGCCTTACCTGTGACAAGGACAAGTTCCTGTGTGTTTCTGGTTCTTTCCCTGGACATCAAAGACAGAGCAGTTGAGGTAGTGACTTAGCCAAGGCCACTGTCAGTCTGTTTCATGAACAGCAGAGACTGGAACACAGCCCTGGCACATCCAGGCTGGGTTCTCCCTACTTTCTACTATGAATGGAAGCCTACATATGATGATTCTTTATATACAGCTGGGAGGACTTCTCTTTGCAACAAGCACACACTTGAGTTATGACATTTCATAGGCATGCTTTTCAAGACAGCCATGATCTGTGGTCTCATGTGTTTTCCTCCAATATGGCCTGTGACCTGTGACTTTGACATTCTCTCAGAGTGAGGGGCTAAGTCTGATTCCCTTCCCTTCAGTCTGGGCTGCCAGCAAGGTGAGTTGGAGTGTGCGGTGTAACTGTGAGGCTCATTAGCAAACCCTATGCAATCCCCTTCCTCAGTTCCTTCAGTTCAGTTGTCTCCACAAGGAGCTTCTTGGCATGTTGCCTCATATTTAGCTGGTGTGAGAATCCCAGAGACTGGGGTCCCAGTGGAACACAGCCTTCAGTTCTTTGAGGTCACTAGCTATGCAAATGAAGAAACCGCCAGCAAATACCAGTCCCAGCCACATAGCCAGCAAAGGCATAGAATAGTTTTGAGAATGAGGCCATGGGCGAGTTGTAAAATATTTCTCCATGTGTCTCTTATGGCTCTGTGACATCAAATTATCACTTTAATAATGTCAGTAGAGTGGCAACCTCAGACAACAGAGATTATACCACTGTCTAAAGCAAAGGACAGGTTCGCTTACAGCCTTGGAAGACAGTAGTATCCCATTTAATAAAATTACTGCCTCCCTCTGGATTAAGGAAGGTGTGGTTACTTACTTCCTAGTATAAAAATTTGGATTCCCAAAGCTCTCCTCTTCAGTCACCCACTAAATATGCAAGCATTATCTACCTTTTTTTGAAGAACACCTTAAGAAACTGGCGAAAAGAGGTGGAGAGGTAAATTTCCTTGCCCATGTCCTTGAGTTTGATTCTAGTACCATTTCAAAAGGGAGGGGGGAAGAAAAATGGACCCAAGAATGTATTGGTTCTCAAATTGCTGCTTTTACTACAAACACTATAGTCCTTTCATTTCATTTGCTACCCAATTTCAGGAGACTAGCAGTCTAGCTAGCTGACTTACAAGTCAGTAAAAATATCAGTCCCTTCACATGCAGTTCTTGGGCCCAGGCTCAATTGCAGCCCAAGAATCCATGAACCTAATAAAATTATCTTCTTTAACTTTATAAGCTCGAGGTGACTTGCTAAGCACCAACAGGTAACCAGATGCAAATACAAGCAAGACCAACGTCCATGAACTTACTGAATCTATATCTCCTTCCATAAGACCTGTATGAAATTTGACCCATTAACATTTTTACAGTGGAAGGGGCAAGATCTCAAGGGGTGCCACAGCTCCCTGAGAGACCATTGGGGATTAATGATGGATGAGGGAAGGGGAGCTACTTCCTCAATGATGTAACTACTGATATATCATCTGTGTTCCACCAAGGACTCAGGCACAACATCAGTACCGGCCAACCAGGCAAAACTCACTGGGCCACACACTCAGAAAGACATAAAAGAAGGAGAGAGACTAGTTAAGGGAAGAAGATTTGTAGTAGGATAAGGAAGAAGGATGAGATTTAAGAATAAGGAATAAGCATGAAATAAATTTATTACATTTATATATAAAACTCTAAAAGAATTGAAATGAATTTTTAAAAAGGACCAATTTCTTTCACTCAGAAATCCAAGCCTAGGAGAAAGGGAAGAAATGATATATGCAGAAGGTATCCTAGACAGGATACCACATGTAGGCTTTCCTTGCTGGGCTTGAACAGGTGTATACAGGTATACAGATGTGCCCTTCAAGTGTTCATTTGTACACATTGATTTTTTTCGTAGCTGCCAAGGAGTCTCAAGGAAAAAGAAAGATGCTCATAGCTTGACATATATAAACATGACTAATGAGTGAGCTCATGGAAGTAAGAACACGGCAAGGGAACTGTGAACCAGTCCTCATGGGGACATGCTCACATCTTGTGTGTATGGAACCAGAAAGCTTCATCTGTGGATGCCAGGGATTTTTGGTGCTGAGCATCTTGTGGGTTGTTCTTCAACTGGAATACACACAGAGAGGGAAGAATCTGCCTTACTTTGTAAATTACTGTCAACTGATTGGAATCGCACTAGAGGGAGAGTTGCTTTGGGGGCTCAGAGTCTTGGAGTCAGTAAGAGCCCAATGTACAGATTCCAGGAAGAGTGGAGACAGCTGTGTTGGTGAGGAAAAAGCAGGTACGTCAAAGGAGGGGACATTTCCAAATCTTCAAACCCTTGACAGTCTGGGCAAGAGCTCTGTCCTATAATCACTCAAAACAGGTTAGTTCATGCTATGATCAAACAGACTGAAACCAAGGTAGCCATGAGTCAGTGGCTTAGTTGGTTTTCTATCACAATAGCAAATACTGAGAGTAAAGGGTTATTTTGGCTCACAGTTTAAGGAGGTTCTAGCTCTTAAACAGGTGTTGTGTAAAACTTTTCCTGTCTATCCACCCCAGGTAGGAATTCAATGACAGATCAAAAATGTAATGATTATGGCAAGGACCCACCTGATGAACCAATGTGGTTTTTGAAGTTACTTAAAGCAGAGATGACTCAAAGGTAATTACATCTACAGATGTAATTTCTACGAAAGCCCACCATGATTGAGACTCACAAAAGCTATAGCACTGGCACTCTCTGTGGGATGATTTACTTGTAGAAGAGTTCCCTCCAGACTTCTAGGCTCCTCTGGACCTCCTCCTGACTTTCAGAGAGCCTGTTCCCCCACATCGATTGCTTTTCTTCTCCTTGGTGAGGGGTTCTCCTGAATCTTGTTAGTTTCAGGAACCTCCTGATCCATAGTCTCTCTCCAAGATAAAATCTTTTAAATAGCTGTACAACAGAGTCAGAGCCTAAACCTCCACCCTTTGTTCAGCCTGGAGGCAAAGACCAAAAAGAGGATCATGTTACACCCACAGGGAAGACACTATGTAGTACCAGTTGGACCGCTTCTTAGGGCCTGAAGTGGGGTGCTAGGATGCTAGACAGCAACAATAAGGGCGCATTTGTGGAGAATTAGTGGTTGAGTTAAGCCCAGAGCAAACTTGCAGGAGATTGTCTAGCCGATGGGGAAGGCCCAGCCCATGGTGGGTGGGACTAGGTCTGGGAGTAAAGTTCTGAGAGCTGATTGAGAAAGTTGGTATCCTTGTGTACACTTGGCTGGACATGCTGGTCTGGCAAGTAAGGATCATCCCTCTCTCAATTGTTATGTGGTGTTGGTGTGGCCGGTTTTCTCGGTCCTGGTGTTGGCGCATGCTCTCCCATCAAGCTGGATTAATAACTGTAACCAGTAAATTCAAGAGAAAACAAATCCCTTGTTCCCTTGAAGCGTTCGATGGTGATTTATCAGCAACCATGCAGGCGAACTGCAACAATTGTCTAGGAGGAAAAGGGGGGAGGGGAGCAGAGAACGGAAATCCTACCTTTCCTTTCAAGGGTACATTCTCAGTGATCTGGAGAACCGTTCCCATGTCCCACCTCGTAGTTCCCAACACCGCTTAATAGCATGAGGCTAGGGATTCAAGCTGTTAATATGTGGATCTTGGAGATCCAAACTACAGCAGTCAGTAGAGAGGTGGGATGGAGGAGGCCCGTCTCCACGCTGTGCTCACTCAGTGACTCACGCTGCTCACAGCATCTGTTCTTTTCCTTTTGTTCTCTCCCTCCTTCTCTCTCTCTTTCCTTCTCTCTCTCTCCTTCTCTCTCTCTTTCCTTCTCTCTCTCTCCTTCTCTCTCTTTCCTTCTCCCTCTCTCCTTCTCTCTCCCTCTCTCTTTCTCTCTTCTTCTTCTCTCTCTTTCCCTCCTTCTCTCTCTCTCTCCTCTCTCTCCCGTGTGTGTGTGTGTGTGTGTGTGTGTGTGTTACAATTCCAGAGCCTTACAGACAGACCATTTTTCAAATCCTTTCACCAAGAAGTGCACACACCCTTTCATTTCATTGGTGAAAGCAAGTCAAATGACCATAAATAACCATCTGCCACCATAGTAGTGCTTGGGCAGGCTCTGGCCAACTTGCTGGGAGTCCCTCTTGATGGGAGGTAGGCAGTGGATGCATGCACCTTCGTCCTGTGTGAGCTCAGATCACAGATCGCCTGAAGAGGACTCAGCCTCGCCAAAGAGCTTTCCGCCCTTCTGTGCTCTTCAGGTTCCCAAGGTCCAGCTTCCACACCCCACTGTCGACTCATAGCCTAGGAGAGAAAGTCTCAGAAACAAGCAACTTTTTAGCATTTCTTTTGAAATACCCTTTTATCTAAGTGTAGATGCTTTCAAAAAGTTTAGAGAAAAGTTGGTTCACAAAAAACGTTCTAAGAAAATAATAGATTACTATTATCATCTGAGAATTAGCCCAAAACTTTTTAAAACTGTAAGAAATCACTTTTTCTTCCTCCTTCACTTTCCCAGTGAGAAAACCACAGCAGGACAGGGAATGAACTCAGGTGCTGGGCATTCAGAATCTGTCTTCCGTACAGCCGGGAACACAACCATGAGGCACACTATCTCAGTGTACTTATCTATAAGCGTGGTGGAGAGCAGGGCTTCTCCCTTGGGGCTTTGTAAAGATTAAGCAGATCAAACCAGGTGTGTCTCTTTGAATGCACCAATAACTCGACACTGGCATGTCCTGTAGTCATTGGAGTCCACTCAGAGTTCGAATTCTCCTCACAGGTCTCCCTTTTACAGATTGATCCTGCATTTGAAATTCCCTGAAAGGAACCAGTTAAATCTTGTGTTGTTTGCTTGCTTGTCTGATTTTCATTTTTTTTTCTATTGGAATAACTATTTTCCTCAGAAATTAAGAGATTGAGTTAGTCCACTGAACTAGACTATAATGGTCTTCCACCTCTGAAGTTTGTTACTCCAACAGCAGCTAGTTCTCTCTGTTCATTCTTTGTTCATTAATTGTGCTTGGTGACATTCAGGTGGGAGGGGCTGGCTGTCTGGTCCTAGTAGCCATCTACGGTTGGAATAGACAGGAATAGACAGGAGGATGAAGCACAAAAGGCTAATTGCCAGATCAGACCTGTGATGTCCTGGGCCCCAGAGCATCCCAGGGAGAAGCAGAGAGACTCCGAAGCTGGTGCCTAGAAGTATGGCAATAGAAGGTGATGGACCCCACACAGTCTCCCCACCCTTTCCAGACTGAGGACCCTACAGTTTCTAAGGACCACAGCTGTCTACTCTATATTTTCCAAAATCTTAAAGGGCTCAGACTCCTGAATAGTCAAATAGTGTGAGTCCCAGCTCATCAGCTGTGAGATCCTTGGCAAATGGCTGCATTTTCTTGACCCTCAGTTTTGTCTCTTAACTGGAGTTACTAATACCTACTTCATACAGATGTGAAGATAGAACATGTAAAATACTGGGTACACAATGGGCTCTAATGCTTGTGTTCATGAACAGAAAGCTATGAAGCGAATGTCTGCTTCATCTGCTCTCCTCGATTTTTTCTACCCTCCTTTTTTCCCTTTTTTATTTCCCTTTCTTGAGGACTTTAATTTTTTATTTTTTATGATATTGATGCTCTTAAAACAGCAGTGCTATCTATGCTCATAAAATACTAGAAAAAAAGGTCTATCAGAGGATTTTCTTAACTGTTCTTAACACAACAGGCGTTCATCCAGATACTCTGGGGCACTTCCGAAGAACGCTGGTGTGTGTATGAGACATTCAGAAATGAGTCAGACAGGAGAAAGGCAAGTAGCTGAAGGTGTGCACTTCCTCTTTTGCCTTCAGAACTGATGAAGGGTTCGAGATGCTCTTTCAGAAAAGGGAGAAAATCCCATCTTCTTTCTCTTTGGCCCACACCAGATGGTGTGAGCTCAATGCATCAGTGGCTGTGGTAAGTCGATATTATAAGACCAGTGTAGGTCAGAGGCTTAGGCAACCTCACTCCTGGAGCACAGGAACTCCTTTAGTGAGTAAAACAGTTGTCAGAACCTGCAAAGTTGGTGATGGTTCAGGAGTTGCCGAGTTCAATGGAGCTTATGTCCCCTTCGGGGTACTTGCTGCAATGTCTGGCCTATGTACCCGGCCCGAAGCTCTTTGCCAGTGACCATCAGTGAACAAACTCACCATCTCCTTCCTTGAGCACTTCCGCTGTGGTGAGGATGAGAGCCACTGATCTCATAAGCATAAGGCCTCACTCTGATAGGTCCTTGTGCTCCAAGTGCTGGGAAGGAGACGTCCCCCTAACCCTGTCTTTCCCTTCACACATCACCACACTTGCTCAGCCTTCTCCTATCTACCGGGGATCATTCGGAAGGCCGCATGGCCAAAGCCATAAATCTGTGCCCTTGTTTAGAGTGGCATGTCCTCTGCCTTTAATCCAATCTCTCCGCTGTGTGTTCTTGGTGTTCGCTCATTCGGTTTGACAGCTATTTAATAAACCTATTTGCTTTCCCTTGACATGAGGCAGAAGCGGTGGGTGTTGAAGAGCCGTGAGGCCCTGGTGGACAATGAAACCCTTTCCCACTCAACACTCTTCCCGCCGAGCACAGATAAATTGTGGAGAACTGGAAATTAACCCACGCTATCTTCTCTTCTTAAGAAAAAAAAAATTGTTGGAGGCCCAAGACGCAGTGCAAGTGCTATAAATGAAGGGATGGCAGGAGAAATCACATTTCCTGGCTCCAAGGGCAGGGGTGAGTTCAGATCAAGGGCCTGGGAGCCTTTGCTCAATGCAGCTTTT
This sequence comes from Typhlomys cinereus, assembly GCA_023101885.1. Lineage (NCBI taxonomy): Eukaryota > Metazoa > Chordata > Mammalia > Rodentia > Platacanthomyidae > Typhlomys > Typhlomys cinereus. The sequence continues at coordinate 795,900 of JALPQD010000507.1, forward strand.
ATCACTTCAAAGCGGAAGGTCTTAACAGAATGCCCTCTGTGACGGATTCTGTCTCAGAAGCATGAAAGGAGCAGCATATCTTCCTTAAACCCAGTTCTGGAAGGCAAGACATTCTCTAAGGTTCTTGGACAAATCTCCACAGCCAGGATGCAGCTTGGTGTTGCAGAAACTGCAGCCAGACTCCACAGTCAGTACAGCCAGCCGGGATCTGACCTCCCTCTCCCAAGCCTTAGCACACGGTCTCAATCCTTTCCGCTCCCTGTGTCCTATTGTCTTTAGTAAATGCCTGGGCCATGTGCCTGACAATTTTGAAATTAGGATCAGGTGAAATATCAAATAATGAATTTTTGGGTCTATAGGAGTTACCCAACAAGTTGTAGTTGGTGCTTGTTAATAAAAATCATAAGCAAATCTGCTCTCTATTTCCAAATAACTTAGATCTATGTTTCATTGGTAGGTTAGGTTGTTGAATGTATTGAGGAGGCTGTGACATTTTCCCTGTTTTCAGACTTGATGCTGGGGCACAGGGACATTTCTCACTTTCCAACATCTTTTTTTTTTAAATTTTTTTATTATTTTATTATTTATTCAACTGTGCGCATGTGCGTGTATATGTGCGCGCGCGCGCGTGTGTGTGTGTGTGTGTGTGTGTGTGTGTGTGTGTGTGTGTGTGAACCACGGACAAATTCGCGAACCACCATGGACGCCTCCACCTCCTTCTGCCCTGGGATTTACAGGCTCTGCCCTACCAGGACCAGAAGCGCAGGCTGCCCCCGCTTCCGCCTGGAGTCTATACATGGGATCTGGGATCCGAACTCAGGACCTTCCGCCTGCAAGACAGAGGCTTAACCCCTGAGCCACCTCTCCAGCCCACTTTCCAACATCTTAACAAAAGTAGATGTATAAGGCAGATCTGGGGCATCTTTACATAGGAAGGCCGAACTGTTGGATAGAGAATGCACACTCCTTCAGTATGTCCAACTGAGTGGTTCTAGGTCAGGGTTGGGAGTCTCAGAACCATGGCTAGATAAGCTGAACAGTTGAGGCTGGGGAGATGGTGTTAAAGCTTTTGCCTCGAAAGCAAGAGAATATGACTTCAAATCCCTAGATCTCAAGTAAAAATGATGGATAGAAATGTTGGCAGCCTGCAATTCTGACTCTGGAAGGCAGAGCCTGGGAAACTCGAGAGTAAAGAAATAAGGAGATCACCTCTAGTGTTAGTGTAGACTCTCCTTCCAAGCTGGACAAATAAGCCAGAATAAAACCTCCTCATTTCCCCATAAGTCACTTAGTTCTGATTTACTGGTAACAATGCTAAATAACTGTAACAGGTACCCCTCTGGTACTCACACACAGATATACTCAAAAGGGGCAGGGGCTTGAATAGTTACTCAAAACAGACAGGATTGGAAAAAGCTAACTTTAGAGACATTTCAGTTTTTCTGTCTGCTATAGAAGTTCTTCCGCAGCTTAGTGGGAGCTATACTTCTCAGGTTTAGAATGGGTGTTTTAGCAGCCTTTAGTTCTGATTCTAGAGTCCTTGCCCAACTACTAAGTCTTGAATCATTTGAATCAATATACCTTTCTTATCCAGCCCTAATGTTTCTCTTCTCTTGGTTCTATACTCTTAGAGCTCAGATCCATGGAGACACATTAAGATCCAACACACTCATTTTTTAAATTTTTTTTACATTTATTTATTTATTTATTTGTGTGTGTGTGTGTGTGTGTGTGTGTGTGCGCGTGTGCGTGCACGCCCGTATGCATGTGTGTGTGTGTGTCAGAGGGCACTGTGTGTTCCTGTGGAGAGCAAAGGGTGGCTTCAGAAATCATCCTGGATTGCTTCTACCTCCTTCTTGCTTCATGCTGGAATTTCTCAAGCTCTGCCCACCAGAGTAGGAAGTACAAGCCTCCATCATTTCAACTTGGTGTTTTTATGTGGGACCTGGGATCCAAATTCAGGACCTTCTGCTTGGGAGACAGAGTCTTAACCCCCGAGCCATCCCTCCAGCCCCCAACATACTCTTATTAGTCATTGCTCTTTGATATAGTAATTATTTTGTCTTTATCAGGTCTTAGTAGGCACAGCATCTATGCAATCAGACTGTGCTGGGCTTTGCCTTACTTTATCAGTTATCTGCCAGTAAGGAAGATGGTGTGTGAACAGGAAAAAACTCTAAATGAGGACAAACATTGCCTTGTATTACAATTATTTCACCTATGGTTTCTCCCTATCTTTAAGCAATATGAAGGGCTGACTTTGCTCTGCCATGATCCAGTGCCTTGCTACAGGGCCCCAGTCAATGCAGCCAAGGGACTTTGCGCTGATACTCCAGGACTTCGAGCTAAAGTTGGATATACAATTGTCAATTTAAGAACTTAAGGCTGAGTTCTGTACACATTGGTAAAGAATCAGTAGTTAAGACAAACCCTTAGCAAGCCTGCTGAAGAGCATCTAATTGATGTGGGAAGACCCAGTTCATAGTAAATTCCCTGAGCAGGTAGGTAAGACGAAGGGAGCTAATTCGGTATTTCTGCATACTTTAGCATACTTTCCCAGACTTTGCAGATGTCTGGCCTGACAACTGAGGTTTTTTCCTCTCTCAGCAATTCCTGCAGACTCGGTGTGGCCAATTCCCTTGGTTCCTGGTGTTGGTCTGAACTATTCTGCCAAGCTGGACAATGAACTGTAACAGAATCTTAAACATGAATAAAACCCCCTTATTCTTCTAAGTTGTTGTATATTTATTGGCAATAGATAGATAAATTGTAACACCTTCCTTCTTTGAAGTTACGCATCTTAGGAATTTTGTCACAGCAACAGAAAGCTAATTCATACACTTGCCCTTTTTTTTTTTTTTAACATTTTTTATTATTATTTCCACTCACACAAACTTAATAGGTACACCAGTTCTCTCCTTCCCTCCTCCTCCTCCCGAACCCCCACTCCCCTTCCCCTCACTCCTCCCTCCCCATCCCCCAGTGCCCCCCCCAATCCCCAGAGAGTCCTTTAATGTGCATGCCAGACTCTCCTCTGGGCCCTCCTCTCCGATGACATACCCAGTGGCATTTCCCTGAACCCTTTCCCGTGTCCCCCTTAAGCATAAGAACACTACTGTGGCTGTCAATCCCTTGTCTCCAAGGATCTTGGTGCCTTTAGCAGATGCTAGACTTTGTGAGGTCAATAGTGTGTTGGACATTGCGCAGGTCATGCAATGTCCAATTATGATTGCTTCAGCCCTAACTTGTGTGAAGTATCTTGCATATCATTGCTCCTCCCATCCTTTTGCTCTTATAATTTTACCGCCCCCTCTTCCGCAAATGTCCCTGAGCTTCAGGATGGGGAGAGATTAGGCTGGCCTAGTTCTAGGTGGTTGATATAGAGTCTCTGAAGTTCTGGATTGTGGTTTGTTGATTTTCTTTGGCAGTTTTGCTGCTCCTGCAATGCCCTTCACTCCATCCTGATGGGCATTGTATATCACCCCCTGGCCAGAGACAAAAAGCTGTTAAACTGGAGTCTTGTTATAAGAGCACATTCAAGGGTAGAAGTAATAAAAGTAGGAAACCACAGTGAGGGAGGGGTCAATCACCCATTTGCAAAATGGTTACTTTTTATCTGACAGACTATATGCCCTCCCCTTCTGGTGAGACCATACCCCCTCAGTTATAAATGATCAGGAACGAACGTCTGTGAAGTGTCTCAAATGAGACACTTGCCCTTATGATTAAGCTGTACCCTTGATTCTTCCTACCTGTCCTCTAGCCCAAGGTTCCTTTTCTTAATGCCACTTCCATACTTTGGCTTGAATTGGTGATAAACGTCCTGAGTCAGTTACTCTTTCTTCAGTGAACCCAGATATGCAGCAGTGATGGAAGTCCTCCTAGTCACTAATTCCACCAAGATCATCAATGAATTCACCCTTTTCCATGATGTCCCAAGCACGTCCACCACCAATACAGGCAGAAGAATCACAAGCCTACTAAGAGCTGTTCACACTCTTCCTGTCTCTACACATGGCTTGTTGTCTTCAAAATTCCGTTTCCACATTCCAGAATCACTTCTGGTTTTATATCCCAGAAACAAACATTAAAGTGGAAACTGACATGCATAAACATTCCTAGTGTGTGCTCTTGATGGCAAATATGTGAAGAGACGAAGAAGGAAGTGGAGAAGCCAGGGAGGAAGTAGCAAAAAGTCTGAGACTGAGGATAGCCAAAGTAAAGTAGGTGCCCAGCCCCGCCCCAAATGGCAACATCTCTGACACAACTGGGAGCTGCCTCCCCTCTGCCGTGATTCTGAGCTTCTCTTCTCCATTAAACAAGAAAGGGCAGCCAGGCCTTTTAAAGAAGAGATCTGCAAATGGAATTCACACAGAGCCATGACCCTTGAGTGTAGGGCGGCAGGCTGCCGCTGACTCCCTTCTGAGCGCACAATACACATTCACAGCTGAGAGCCTGATTCTTCCGCCCTTTTGCATCTGCTGCTTTCCGCAACTCAGCCTGCCCTCCCCGACAATGACAATGTTTTGATGTGTCAGGCTGACCCCTGCAAAGACACTAGCTCATGTTTGGCCTCTGAATACACTTATTTGGTCATGTTTGCCAGGTGGGTCAGCTTCCATTCTCCCTTGTGCTGGCCTCACCCTTTCTCATCTTTGAAGACTGAAATCCGAATGGGAGTTGGCCCTGCTTAACTGTGTGTCCTAGAACCCACTGTCCCCTCACTGCAAATCTACTTTGCTTTTTATACGTAAAACCCGTTCAGAGTACAGTAAGGAAGAAGCATGCCCTGGAAATCCAGGCAATGCCAGTCCTGTCCATATCCTCTTCACAGAAAACCAGCCCAACCTTCAGCCCTTTGCTGCCAGAAACTAAGGTTTGTAGCTTCTGATACCTGACCCACAGCGGATTAAGTCAATAAGTCCTGTCACCCAGGGCTACATGTTCTTGGAATATCAATTGGAACAATCTTCCAGTGACACTACAGGGGGAAAAATGTTACAATGGTGCAGTCAGAGTGGTTCAGTCAGTCAAATGACTGAAAAGAACTTTGTATAAAGTTAAGCAATAGAGGGCTGGAGAGGTGGCTCAGGGGTTAAGCCTCCGCCTTGCAGGCGGAAGGTCCTGAGTTCGGATCCCAGATCCCACGTATAGACGCCAGACGGAAGCGGGGGTGGCCTGCGCTTCTGGTCCTGGTAGGGCGGAGCCTGTGAATCCCGGGGCAGAAGGAGGTGGAGGCGTCCATGGTGGTTCGCGAATTCGTCCGTGGTTCTACACACACACACACACACACACACACACACACAGACACACACATGCGCACACACAGTTGAATAAATAATAAAAAAAAAAAAATTTAAAGTTAAGCAATAGAGCAGAAACTCCAAAACACAGGAAGTCATGCAGATGTATCCAGCAATTTCAGCAGTCAACTTGACACTGTGGACACACCTGTGAGTATTATTTAGTTAAAACAAACTTCTAACAAGTCTGTAAGCGATTGTCTTAATTGCAAGATGGATGTAGGAAGACCCAGCTGCTAGTGGATGGGACCATTCCTTGAGCAGGTGCTCAGAGAGAGTAGAATGAACATTGAGAACTAGAAAGCACCACTGGTCCTTGCCCCTCTGCTTTTGCTGTGGATATAGTGTGGCCTATTCCCTTAGCTTCTCCTGGTAACTCTCCTGCCACCAGGATCAACTGTAACCTGTAATTGCGAGCATGAATACAATCCCCTTGTTCCTGTACATTGTTGGGTCAGATACTACTTAGAGCAATGAAACATATGACTAAGATTAGATCCAGAGGTTCTCATCAGACCACATCATCCTAGGCATGCCTCTGTCCCTAGATTCTACAGATTCCTGTCCTGATATGTTCCTACTGTTAATCTCCAGAACTATGAGGCATCCTGTTTATGTGACCAAACATTTCACTGAAAGAGGGGAGGAAAGAAGAGGCCAGGCAGTAAGGAAAAGCTCTGACTTGTGTAAACACTGGAAGGCTTGCTATCCTGCATTCTCCCAGTCTAGCTGCCTGCGAAGGTTGAGTGCATGCAGACCTATCCCCAAGTGTATGAAGGAAGCAGCTGACGTATCAATGAACTGCAGGACCTGCCCTTAGACGGTGGCTCTGGGATCATTTGGCTCTTTTGCTTTATTTTAAGCAGAATGTTTGAAGAGCTTGACTTAAGCATGGCAGGGCATTGAGAATTCAGAGCAACTGAAACATCTGAAACGTGAAAATGACTGTCACAACAGGATAGTGGGCACTTTTGTAAAGTCAGCAGAGTCAATGCGATTGCTGAGAGGATAATTTTTTTTTTGTACAAACTGCTTAAAGGAGTAACAAGCTGGTAAACACAATGAGAACTTTACACCCACAGAACAACACTCACGGAAGATGGCATTTTCTGGCCTGAGCTAAGAGAACACATCACATGCTCTGACAGATAACATTTACACTCGGTTCCATTGAAATTGACTCTTCATGAACCCTCTATAGGCATGACGTTGGGACTGGAAAGATGGCTCAGGGGTTAAAACTCTGTCTCCCAAGGAGACGGTCCTGAGTTCAGATCCAAGGTCCCACATATCAACGCCAGGCAGAAATAGTGGCAGCCTCCACTGGTGGGCAAACCCTGGGGAGGTAGAAGCAATCTAGGATGATTCCTGAAGCCACCCTTGTTCCTCCAGAGGAACACACTGTTCTCACTCTCTCTCTCTCTCTCTCTCTGTCCGTCTCTCTCTATCTTTCTCTTTCTCACAGAGTAAATAAATAAATAAGATATTAAAAATATAGGCATGAGGTCAGTGATATCTACTACTATCCTCTTCCTACCACTACTGTTGCTACTACTATTGAGAGAAGAGAGAGAGAGAGAGAGAGAGAGAGAGAGAGAGAGAGAGAGATTTCTTGAAAACAGGACTGATCAGAAAGGCCCCAGAAGCAATCATTGATGAGATTTAGGCTTTTGGACTGGCTGGGTAATTCAAGTCCCTAAACATTCCCAGCACTGAAAGAGGAACTGGGTATCCAGAAGAAAGCTCCCTTCATGTGAACCGTCTCAGCAGATCCATGAGAATGGCAACAGCGATAATGAGCAGAGGAGCATCTCTCTCTTCCAGCACAGTTCATGTTCTTAGCTGAGTCTAGAATGGACTCAAGGACACAGCTGAATCTTCTGTCTGTTTGGCAAGCATGCGGTGGAGAAAGACAGTAGGAGCTGGAAAAAAAAACTCTAGCAGCCCTGGTCCTTGTTTCGTAGATGGGGAGGGTGGTCCCCAGAAACCTTGTGCAAAGCCAAGTTTATTGACCATGGTTCGTGAACACAACCACATATCATGTCACTGAGCACAGAAAGACAACAGGTGAAACCCACATAATATAAGTAGAGCGCATCAAGGAGCCCGGTGAAGTTAGGGGCTCCCTTCACCACATGACTAACACTTTTTTTTTTAGATTGCCCTGCTGTTTAAAAGTCTATATCCTAATGAACTCTTAGGGTTCAAAGGATGGTATGAAGTCAGTAACAGCTATGTCATGCATATTAAAAATGCAGAATCTTGCATCTCACTATTACATGGCTTGCCCAGGTAGTACATGTACACAGAAAGTTCCAGAACCCATCTGCCAGCATAGCATGGACAAAATGCAGCAGCAAAGGAGACTGCCATACTGAATTTATGTGTTGGCATTTGTTTTTTGTTTCCAATGTTTCTCTAATAAATTATAAAGTCAAATGACATTATCCTACCCAAAAGTCTAAAATCTAGGGCAGAATCATCCCATGCCTTGTTCAGTTTCTGGTGACTTTAATAGTTCTTGGGTCAATGACCACAAACTTTTGTTCTCTGTGTCAGTCTTCACTTGGCCTTCTCTGCATCTCTAAACCACTCTCCACCTTTTTCTTATGTGGGCTCTTGACACTGAATTTAGAGGCCCCCTGGATCATCCAAGATGATCTGGTTTTGAAATCTTTTATTACCTCTGCAAAGACCTCCTTTCCAAATAAAGTCCCGTGTGGGTATCTGTGCTTGGGAAGCCAACAGTAAACCAACCACAGACAGCACTGGAGATGTCAGTGAGAAACAGTTTTCACCATCTGAGGGTCTGTTACCAGGGAAGAGAAAAGACTGGAGCTAAATTTCATTGAAGAGACTCAATTCATTGGGTTTCACTACTTGTTCATTTCATTTGGCAAATCCTTTGTAAGCTGTAATTGTGAGGGAATAATGATGGTGAAAGAATGAAGGGAGAGAAGAAGAAAGACAGAGGGGGAGGGAGAAGAGGGAGAAGAAGGTAGAGGGAGACAGGAGGAGAGAGAGAGACAGGGAGAGAGAGAGAGAGAGAGAGAGAGAGAGAGAGAGAGAGAGAGAGGAGAGAGAGAGGAGACTCTAGCAGCCTCCCCAGTCCTCACTGGAAGCAAAGCACAGAGCTAACTCAGCTCATTCTAGAAGCCCCGTTCTCTGGCGATCATCAGCATAAGAAGTTGGTCTAAAATCTATCTCTTTGCTGTCAGCAAAACATTCTCCTTGTGCCCTCTCTATCTGGGGTCCCTCTTCCTTCCAGCCCCTGCCTCCCAGAAGCTGTCCTGACTGCTCATCCCCTCCTGACTGACTGACCAGAGCCCTCCTCCCACCTCTCACCCCGTCCCGGCATCTGAGGGCCTGGCCTGCGAGACTCGGTGCTAATTAAGAGCATTATCACTTTGCCAAGTACATGAACCCAACAGCAAGCCTCTGCTAAGTGTCCTGGACATCAGGGAGCTCCGGGGCAGGCATCTGCTTGACAGCACGTCTGTCCCTCGGCACCAAGCGGACCTGAGAGCTGTGTTGCTGCCCCTGGTGCTGGGGACAGAGCTGCATCTCCGCTGAAGAGCTCATGCACACAGAGGGGATGACACACACGAATTTAAATTGCGGTGACATAGATACACATTAGTCACGTTTAAGTGTTTGGTTTGTGGTATTTCATGCATATATGCTGCCACAGGTCCTTATCATCCTTCATCTGCAGAACCCATTTCTTCTCCTAATTACCATTCCACATATATTAAGCACTGTAACCCCCTTACCTTCCTGTGGCCCCTGGAAACAATCATTCAACTTTCTGACCATGAGTCTGACTACTTTAAGCACCTCACGTAAGTGGAGTCACATCATGCTTGTTATTTTGAGCCTGGTTAGTTTCACTAAGCACAATGTCTTAAGTCTTGTCCATGTGGAGGTTGTATTGATATCACCATTAGCCTTTCTTTAAGCCTGAATAATATTCTTCTATATGCATCTTCTATGTTTTCTTTATCCATCCATCCATTGATGGAATTTGAGTTGTTTAGTGCATGGGCTTCTAAAGATAAATATCTAGTCGCCTGAACCTGAGTGTTGAACAAAATAAAACACCTTTGACATCTACTAAAAGAAAACTGAAAAAAAAATCAGGAAAGGAGAGAAATGTCACTTTCTATTTTCAACCTTGTCAAAAAGCACCTAGCCTTTCTAGGACAACAGGAAATCTTGGAAATCTGATAGTTTTATCAGCTGAGTCACACCATTTGTATGAAAGCAATCCTCAGTGTCTACGGGCCTAAAGCTAAGGTCTAAATATACTACATTTTCTACTGAAATGAGAATGGATGATTTGCAAGTACTTTTGTGACTAACATATCATGCTCTGGGCCAGTGAGATAGCTCAGTAGATAAAGCATCTGCTTGCAACATGGACACCTGAGTTCCATGCCTGGAAGCTTACATAGGTGAAAGGAGATAGTCCTCTGACCTCTACCCATGTGCTATGGTATGCATATGCATGCCCTCATATCCTCTCTCTCTCTCTCTCTCTCTCTCTCTCTCTCTCTCTCACTCTCTCTCTCAAAACAAACATGTCTCAAGGCCGTGGTAGAACTGCAGATATGGGGAGAATGGGCAGGAGCACCAAGTGTTTGAGTGAAGAAAGTCTAGAAGGCATATGGAAGGGACTCTAGGCTCAGATGGTCCCGGGATACATGCTTGAGAGAATCCTGGTCTGGATGTGAGGTAACAGCCACATAGGTTCTATGCTCCAAGGTGTGTTTTTGGTTTTCCCAATGAAAGCTTTATGCTATTACTTATCTTACATTTATTAAAATGAAATCACACATTTTGAAAATCTTGGGTGACTGCATCTCTAGTTAATGAAATTGATGGGATTTTATTTTGGAAAAAAGAACCAGCGACTATTTTCCTTTAAAGCAAAAGAAAACTCTTTATTTTTCCAGTGGATAATTTCTCTTCCTCTGTTTTACTAGCAAAGATATGTGAAGAGGAAAGCTTGTAAATGCTAGGACACCTTGTTACTGAAGTGAAGGGGTTCCCCAGGGGCCCATCAGCCACATTCCATCTTGGTGAGAGAGAGACTTGTGGGGACAGCGTTGCGCCCCAGGGAAGAGCGGCAGACATCCACGTGTGCAGCATCAGTGCCCAAGAGAGGGCACTGAGTCACAGCAGATGGCCTGGAGAACTGCTTAAACATCGTGTTAGTGCTCCCAGGAGACCGCTTCCCAAAGTGGAGCACGCAGCTGGGAAACACGGAGCCCCCTTCTTGTCCATTACGCTGTACTAAGTGCACAACCAGATGAACCAAGGCGGTGTGGTCTTCAGAATCTTCAAGGGTTTAGCTCTCTGGAGTGCTGTATAACCTTCTGTCTTCTCTTCCTTCTCTAAAACAAGCATTCGTTTGTGCACTGCCCTCCGTGGCCACACCTTGGTAGCATTCTAACTAAATCCAGGCTTTCCAAGGTCTCGACATCTTGCACCAACACGGAAGTTCTTAATAACCCTGCCAGTCCTGTACTGGCAATTACCACGAGACATGATTTATCTGGCAATGGACTTGCATTTAATTTTATCTAAGCCACTACATTTTAAACGAAGATTGTTCTTCAATACTCTTTGTAAAGCTCAACTACATATTTACTTGTTCAGACATGAAACTAAGATTATACATCTTCTAAACCTGATTCCCAAGTCTTTCTTCAGCCGCCTGCAAGTGCTGTTCCTCAGCAGGGTACCTCACAGCTCTTAAAAAGTGTCCAAATAGCAGACAAGTGTGCAGGGCCTGGTAGAGGAGCCTGTCTGCTAGCGCTTCACTTTATCTCTCATCTTGTGGTGATGTGAGAGACTTTATAAAGACATCATCTAGGGATTCAGGGGTGGTGTCATAAACACCAGCTTTCCTGGGTGCCTCTTCCTGGCATCATTACCAGCCCTATCACCACAGCCTTCCTGCCTGGCAATCTCAAACAGAACATTCCCCATGGGGTGAGAACCAACGAGACTCCACATTTACCACAAGATGTGCCCTGTCTGATTGTTTGTAATCAGAATAAAGGAAGAAGAGTTCGCTGGCCTGGCTGGGGAGGGATTTTTATAATTAAAAAAAAAAAGTTGTCATCAACAAAGCATGTAGGATCCCAAAGGATTCCTAAAGGAAGCTAATTGGAAAACCATTTGCCCTCTTTAATCACTCTCCCCACCTCCATCCCCCAGCCTTATCCAGAGCAGCCACCCTATCTGTAAATGGCGACCATGGAAAATGTACCCTGGAGACTTGGTGTGAAAGATAGGCAAGGCTCCTAAAAAATCTTCTCGGGGGCTTATCACCTTCTTGTGGCTCCACAGTGGGCTCGGACTCCGGAGCTGGAGGAAACTGCCTGTCTGTGAGCCTAGACAGGGTCTCATCAACAACTGATAAGCCCTCTGTGAACAAGCAGGCCCCTGAATGCCAGAGACATTTGTAGGAAAATACACAAGGTCCAGGAGCTCCGCACAGGCTCACTGCGCTTGCTGGATCCAGGTGGCCCTGCCCAACCTGGGAGGAGAGAAATGAATAGAAGTCTCACCATAGACCGGGCACAAACGTCTGCTGGCCAGCTGAGCCAGTTGGGCACTGACAATTCTGATATGCCAAGTGAATTCATCACATAGCTTCGATCTGGTTAAGTTTGAAGAAATCAAGATCTCCTATCAGAATTTCTGCAATGACAATCGATAAGAACATGATAGTCTTTCGTATTCCAAGACCTCATGCTCCCTTCTAAATGGAACCAGTTAGTTCAATGAGAGCATGTATGAAGGCTTCATATCTGGATCCTGCCCTCTAACCCCATGTGGCGGTGGATAAAGTGGTTTCCCCAGGAAAGTATAAAATAATACTTGTCCAGATTGGCTTTTACCATAAAGGGGTATATATATATCAATGTGTACATGTTGAATCAGTCTATTAAAAGGCAGTACTTAGACGGATCAGTGGTAAGTACGTATCTGCCCACTATTCTTTGAAAATTGCTAATTATTATTTGGCATGATTAATTGAGATGAGCAAACACGTATTGAGTCCTTGCGCACTGTGGATGACCCAAAGATCAGACTGCATACTAATAACTGTAACATCAGACAGAGACATGAGCCGGGGTAAAGCTGCAAGCACCTGATTCCAGGGAAACCTGGCAAGAAGGACTGGAAGGATCTGTGGAGAGAGTGTGGTCTGAGCAGGTCTGAGTGATGTGCTGGCTTTACCAGGTCAAGTATGAGTTGAAGCCAGTTCGTACCTGGGCAGGCCAAGGGAGGAGAGCAGGCACTCTCTGTGGGCTGCTCTGAAAGTTACAATGAAAGTAACAAGGGATGGAAAGACACAGGCCAAATGGAGGGTCCTTGAATTTTGGACCGAGCATCTGGGATTTTGTTACATGGCCCTGGAGAGCACGAAGTGAGATGAACCAACCTTGGGTTGGAAAGTGACCATAGCTGTGGATAGACATTTAATGATCAGAGAGGCTGTGGGGTTGGCTCTCTGGTCATCTAAACAGTCATCACTCTCCTTTCTTTATGAATAGTTGGAGGTTGCTCAACTCCAGCAGTTTTTTGTTATTTTGTTTTGTTTGTTTGCCTGTGATTTTCCTGGATACAATTTCAGCCTTGGGCTGCCTCTATGTTTGAGGAGAAATTGATCTTACTATTCTGAATCTAACTCAAAATAGCACATTTGAAGGGAAAAGGGAAATGGCTTACAGAAAGAAAAATGACAAAGAAATTGAATGGGATAGAATGGCAGCATTTCATGATTATGTTATTACAGAAATAAATAAGCTCACCCTGAAAAAAATGAGAACCCAGAATTAATCAGAAGGAACATGCTACATGTATCTAGAGAAACCTGTTATCAACTCTTACATTACTATGCTGGTAATATTGTGTGTTACATGCTTCTGTGTGTATGTAGTTTAAAGCCAGGGCAGGAATTATTGGAGCTCTATTCAGGCTTCCACTGTGTGAATAGTGACATAGCTTTCAAAGTATACGTTGAAGCTTAATAAACACTTATTAAAGACACAGATGGCCGTGGGTGACTTTGGACAGTGCTTTATGAACTGATTTTGCACTTACTGTCATTGCATGTTGCAGACACCATATCTGTGTATTAAAACCCTCTTTAATTGTCTAGCTGGTATTCCATCATGCAGTGACTGTGTTTTACTTGACCAAGACTCATATAATAGGAAGTAGATTTTTAACAGAGTTGTCATAAAAATTCTTATAATTTATATGTGCACATTTATGATAATAACCTGAGATAAATACTAAGAAGGGATCTTTTCTGGTTCAATATACCCATTTTCTGGTTCAGTGATACCCATTGCTCACTTTGGACCTTTATCTCCCCTAGATCCCACTGCCTAAGGTGATGATTCAGTTCTTCAACACAAGGCTATCACATGCTACTCTTCTCATTATCTTTGCTCATGCACTTCTTGATTGTTTGGTAGTTTTGAATTAATTTGACTTGATTTTATCCTTTATTTACTATGGATAGGGGAAACTGCTTACTACATTAGCCTGCTTGGGCTGCTAAAACAAAATCCCACACACTGAATAAGCAACTGTGAGAAACTTATTTCTCACTATCCAAGCTCAAGGGACCAGCCAATGTGGAGCCTGGTGAGATTGTCTTCCTGGTTTGCTGTCTTCTTGCTGTTTCTGCCAACATTAGAGTAGAGAGAGAAGCAAGATCTTCCTTGTCTTCTTAAAAAGCCTGAGTCTCAGCTAGAGGTCTCCTCTCTGAGGATTCAGTAACCTTCCGAAGACTCCATAGCACTGGGAGTTAGGGATCAGCATACAATCCAGGGAAACTCAGATATTACTTCATAGCCGATGCTCTTGCACTTTCACTGCTTATTCTATGTCCCTTGTTTGTAAAGATTTATAGATTTAAGAAGATTAAACTTTCATTAAATATTACAATCTTTCCAGTTTGTTATTTTGCTTTTCATTGATTTTTTCTCTCTTTTTTGTTTCATGGCTTCAGACTTTTTTCTTTTTCTATTTTCATGTGCATGTATGTGGGAGTATGCCATGTGTTACATGTTTTCACACACGTGTGTATACATACCTGTGTGTGCATATGGGAATGGAGGCTTGAGGGTAATACTGGGAATCATCTTCCATTGCTTTTACACTTTTGTTTGAGATAACATCTAATTAAATTCAGAGCTCACCAGTTTATGACGTCTGCTCTTGACTTTATACTTTCAAAGTTCTTCCTGTTGGGTTGTTTGAATTAAGAGTTAGAATACAGTTAGTAGTTGGAAGTGGAAATGGCAAAGCAGCTACCATTCTGATATAAGCAGCCCTTATAAAGGTCAACTCTCACAGACCTTTAACAGCAGCTCCTGAGATGTATAGACTATATGAATGCCCAGTTGCTGGTGAGTTCTGGAAAGTCATGGCCTCTTAGACTGATAGGTTGGTGAATCTCTGATTGTCCCACTTCTCTCTTGAACTTTCGTGTCTCCACCTCTCTCTACAATTGCATAAGGACTAATTATTACGCTACACCTTATATTCTCTAACCAATCATTCTTCAGAACACCTGGTTAAATATGAAGTTCAGAGAAACAGCAAATTAACTTTCAATGTAAGTGTTTCCCAAGTGTTGACTGATATGCTTACACTAAAAGCACATTTGTTTTTATGAGACAATTTACAGAATGGCAAAACATCAAAGTCACCTGACACATTTCTAACTGTGAAGAACCCTGGTGACATAAAGCGAAAATCCCTTTCGGGATCTATTTAGTGCCATTTCTCCTTCGCATTTTGTGCTTTTCATTGAGTTTTGTGTGTGTGTGTGTGTTAAACATGACTACCAAGATGGGTATGGTTATGTGTGTCTGTAATGCCAGTGCTCATGGGAAAAGGGTAGGGCAGGAGGACCTTGAGTTTTAGGCTTGCTTGGGCTGCATAGTGAGCTTGAAGTTAGCCTGGGCAGCATAGTAATAATTTGCTCCAAGAATATTAATAAATAAATAGTCCTACCACAGTGCTAAAGCTATGTACATTAAATCAGCTATGTGTGTGAGTTGTGCTGTTGACTATGAGGTCAATGTTATTGAATTAACAATGTGTAGTAGACAAGGAGTCTTTAAGCAAAATAGGCAAAACAAGGTGATACAGAACAGTTTATGAAATGCTTTGCAGGAGCAGCAATACAAACAAACAAACAAAAATCAACAAACCATAATCCAGAACATCAGAGACTCTATATCAACCACCTGGAACTGGGCCAGCTTAATCTCTCCCTATCCTGAAGCTCAGGGAAATTTGCGGAAGAGGGGGCAGTAAGATTGTAAGAGCACAAGGATGGGAGGAATAATGATATACAAGATACTCCACACAAGTTAGGGCCGAAGCAATCATAATTGGACTTTACATGCCCTGAGCAATGTCCAACACACTATTGACCCCACAAAGTCTAGCATTTGCTAAAGGCACTAGGATCCTTGGTGGCAAGGAATTGACAGCCACAGTAGTGTTCCTATGCTTAACGGGAACACAGGAAAGGGTTCTGGCAAATGCCACTGGGTCCTTGCATCTCATCGGAGAGGAGGACCCAGAGGAGAGTTTGGCATGCACATTGAAGGATGCTCAGGGATGGGAGGGGAGGTACTGGGGGATAAGAAGGGAAAGGGGAGGGGAAGGGGACACAGGGGGATAGGGGGTTGGAGGGAGGGAGGACCGGTGTACCTGTTAAGTTTGTATGAGTGGAAATTAAAAAAAAAAGAACAGTTTATGAAATGCTGACCAAGTCTTCTAAAATATTATTTATTTATGTATTTATTTATTTAAGAGAAAGGAGGAGGGGGAGAGGGAGAGAAAAATTGGAGGAGAGGGAGAGAGAGCAGGTACATGTATGTCATGGCACATACATGGAGATCAGAGGACAACTTTCAGAAGTCATTTTTCGCCTTCCAGCATGAGGGCTTCCAGGGATTGAACTTGGGTTGCCAGTTTTGCGTGCAGGAAACTTTGCCTGCTGAGCTACCCTGCCAGTCCAGTTTTTAAAATATTTCATTTAGTGGCCAAGGTCTTCTGTAGGAAAGTTGTTCGGTTTTTGCACAGTCCAGAGTTGAACCAACTGTACAACTCAAATACAGCAAGAATAACTGTGTTATATCTCATATTGTATAACTTAGTCATTCCCCACAGGACACATAGTTAAATCTGATTTTCTATAAACAGAGACAATTGTATAGCACGCAGTGAAGACTGGATTTTAAATAATTCAATTATAAAAGGGTCTTCATCATACCTAACAGGGGAAATACCTGGGCCATTCTTGCCTGCAGCTTTTAATCTCTGTTCTGGCCTGACTGTCTTGCCCAACTTTCCCCTATTCTATGAAAATCCATTTTCTATAGATTTCCTTGTAAACCCATCATAACACTTGCTCGTTGTGCTCTGTCCTCTAACAGCCCTCATGGCCTACATGCTTTGGCTATTTCTCCAGCAGTCTGTTGAGGCTTTGCAGCACACAAATATCTCTGCCAGTTTTGACATTATCCCCCTTTTCATCAATACACATGCAGTATATATTTCTGAGCTTTAGCAGATGATTCAATTTCTGATGCCACAGGCACAATTATACTCGGGTTCAGTGATGGTGGGAAAAGCTGAGAGTCCTAATTATCACACCAACACTTACTTTGAAAGGATTCTGAGGAAAGCTGGAGGTGATTTTTGACTCTCAGTTAATTTCCACCCTGGGAAAGCTGGGGGTAGGGACTAGTTTGATTTAACTAATTAATTTTTTTTTTAACTTTTCAAGTAGTTCTTGTCATCTCCCCAAACCTGACAGTACCCTAGCAGAGCCTTTGTGCATCATCATCAAGTCTCTCCTGCTTGCTTTAGAAAAACTTGCGCAGGACTGCAATCTGCGGCACAGACATGACTTCACAGGGCCTCAGATCCAGGGTCTCATTTCATTTCCAGTGATATTTTTTTCCTTTCTTGTCTTGCCATATGAGAAGTCTGCTTTTGAAATGCATGGTATAAAACTGTCTGCTACTTCTTATTAGTGTTAACTTCTGAGGGACCTGAGAAAACATGATTATAGCCATTGTACAAACAAAGAAAAACACTGGGTTTCAAATCAGTGCATGAGGTACTGTGGACCATGTTAACTGCTTTCATTATAAAGTAAGAATCAGCCAACAGAGAGTGACGGTTACTAAAGCTGTTTCAAATGCAAAACATCTCCATGTGTGTTCCTCCCACTGTGTCTCTTCCTGGGTTGGCTATTTTGTTGTTTGTTGTGGAACACTTTCCTGCTTCTGGTTCTGGAACTAAAACAATCTCTTCAGCTCTGGCCTCTCAACTTGGAAGGAAGAGGTCTGGCACATAAACCAAGAACATCATAGCGGATAAAACCAAGGTCTAAGGCCTTTCCTGAATTTTTCCAAAATCTTTCTTAAGAGGTAGATTCACATTTTCCTACATGTTTATTCAGTTTTATTTTACATGAAATTCTTTAGTGACTATCTGAGGGGAAAAAATAGAATAATGGAGACAGGTAAGTAAGGAGAACTGGAGAGGAGGCAAATATGAAGAAAATATAATGATTTATGCATGAAAATGTCATGTTGATATCCATTGTTCTGTATTTTAAATAAAAATAAAAAAATAACTTAAAATTAAGTAAGCAATAAAGTAAAAAGAATTGTAAAAAAATAATAATCCATGAGAAGAGCTACAGACTAGAGACTGACTGTGCTGAAAAGGAACTTAGCAAGACACCGTGACAGTGTGATCCACTGCAGAAGCATTTGCTAATTGGACTGGGAATTCACCAAGGAGAGGAGTCGATAACTCTGAGCTGATTTGGGAAAGAATATCATCATGTCAGCATTAAAATAAAATGAAAATTGAGCCTCTATAAAATGATTGTGGAGATCATCATTTGGGACTGTTCTGAGGTTTTGGCAAGAGTTGATGTTATTTTATTCTAATAAATGTTTATAAATTATTTCAAACATCTGTCTGGTGATTGTGCAATGTATTTGATTTTGGCATATCTGTGGATAAGGCTGTAGGGAGAGGTGTATATGACAAGGAAAAACAACAGTATGTTTTCATCCAAAATAAATGATTGTATTTTACAATAAGTTCTAATGTTTTAAGAGTATAACAGATAATAGGGTTTTGGTTCATGATAGTGTTGGCTTGTTCTGTATTGAGTATCTCCTAGCTTCAAAATAAGTTAACTGGGCATACAATAAAGAGTTGAAAAGTAAAACTCTGCTGAACTTTATACACTACTGACTCAGACTCTGGTGTGAACCACTAAGAAAGACAGGTATATGGTTTTTCTTCAAAGACTGAACACAGTTGGACTATTATTCCAAAAACCTCTCTGATCCTAACAACTTCTTCCTGCAGTAAAAGAACTAATGATAAAGATCCCTTGAGGAGAAAGAACAAATGGAAATTTTCATTAAAGCACCATGCATGGGGTCCTCAAGCATTATAAAAAACAAACAAGCACTGCAGTGAGCACAGAAAAGAAAGTAGAATTCAAGGGACACTTACTCACTGCTGGTGGGAGTGTAAACTGGCATAGCTTCTTTGGAGATCAATGCGAAGGTTCCTCAGAAAATTAAAAATGAAACTGCCATATGACCCAGCTATAGCACTTCTAGGAATATTCTCAAAAGTCTCTACATTTTATTACAAAGACACTTGTACATCTATGTTCATTGCAACTCTATTCATAATAGCAAAAAAATGGAGACAGCCAACATACCCATCAACAGAGGAATGGATAGTGAAAATGTGGTACATCTGCACAATGAAATATTACTCAGCCATCATCAGAAAGGGTGAGATTATGGAATTTGCTAGAAAAATTAATGTTGATTGAGGTATCTGAGACACAGAAAGTTAAGCACTCCACATTCTTTCTTATATGCAGATGTTAGCATGAACATCCTTGCCAATGTATTTGGATTAGAATTACTGTAAGAGCCAGAAAATTTGAAAGAGACAAATGAGTGGGAAGGAGGGAAGGAATGGTTAGGGTGAAACATTTTAAAGGGAAGATTAATGATACAATGACAAGCAGAGTGAGGAAGGGATTGGAGATAGGAGGGTGAGAGAGACTTATAGAAAAACCCTAAGATTATGGGAAGTAACCCCAAAGGAACCTCCTATGCTAGTAGTATGTCAAAAATTTCTTTTAAAGAAAGGAACTAGAAAGGGCAGTCCCTATGCAGAAGAACAAAGAGTGAGGAACACGGGAGGAAAAAGCCATGAGCTGATCCATTTGGAACCCAATGACAAAATTATGCTAGAGATAACAGGAATGTGACCTTTCCTGGTGGGCCACCAAACATTATAGGCTTTTGTCATTGCTCTTGGTTGTTCTCCAAAAAACTATTACTGAAGATGCAACACATATGGGTCACAGAACATGAGCAACTTGTTAGATAGCTTACACAGTTCCAAGGAATACTATAGAAGGTATTGGGGGAGAGAAATAATCACAGGCCCATCAATTCATGAGATCTTTAAGTTGCAACAAAAATCACTATAGAGACAGGTGATAGTGTAATAGTGGCATGAGTGGCATGTCTCAAGGAGACAACCAACAGTTTTCTGATAGGATTCAAGACCCACTTGTCAGAATGAAACACATTTCTGGTACTATTAACTAGAACAAGAACCCCAAGAACCCTAAAAAAGGGAAGGGAATAGATCAACAGGGAAAAACAGCCAATGAACCTATAGGTAGGAGGACAGCCCACTAAACTGTTCTGTA
The DNA here is from genome assembly GCA_023101885.1 of Typhlomys cinereus. Classification (NCBI taxonomy): domain Eukaryota; kingdom Metazoa; phylum Chordata; class Mammalia; order Rodentia; family Platacanthomyidae; genus Typhlomys; species Typhlomys cinereus. Next base: position 816,030 of record JALPQD010000507.1, read on the forward strand.
AATAGGTACTATTATACCATAGATTTGAAGAGTACTTAGCATCCAGTCTAGAAATCTTCTTCTACAAGAGAAGTAGAGAATCTCAACACCCTGATAGTCTAAGAAAGTAGAAGATCAGTGAAGTGGTCAGCAGTGGCCGGCCATAATGCAGAGTGCTGACGATTCCGCGGGGCTCACCCAAAATCAGACCAACCCAATCTCTCCATCCTAAGTCTTTGGGAATCTCACATAAGAGGCAGTGAGAATGTAAAAACCTAAAGATGGGAAGGTTCACCTTTGGACAAGACATTCCACTCAAGGCTGGACTGTTACATACAAGAACTCACTACAGTGAGATCCTTACTGGATCTGCATAATGACTGACATATCGACATGCTCCCATAGAATATTGAGGAACTCAAGAGAGATAAGAACATACAATGGAAATCTTGGGGATTGAAGCTGGATGAGCGAAAGGAAATGCCCCTCTCAGTGGGGTGGCCCAAGAAAAGGTAACTTGGTGTGCCACAGAGGCCTGAACCCTCACAGGAGTAGACAGGCCAGGGGCAACCCTGGGATCTATAGAAGCAGACAGGCAGGAGGGTGGGATTGATGGAGGATGATGGGGGAGACAAAGGAGGGAAGCAAGAATTAGTACTCGATATGTTTATAAAAGTAGAAAAGTTAAAAAAAAAAAGGAGTAGATAGGTCAGAGGGAGCCATGGGATCCATTAAGGTGGATGGCTAGGAGGATGGGAGGGAGTGGAATGGACTGAAGAAGGGAGGGGAAGGGGGATTGGTGAGAGGGGGCATGGAAGGAAGCAAGGATAAGTATTCAATATGCTTGTAGAACTAGAAAAATTTTTAAAAAACTTAAAAAAAGAAGCACAAAACAGTACAAAAATTTTCATGTCTATGACCCACTAAAGACATCCTGACAGTTCCCAACGACATGTATGACATATTTAGCCTCTTTCAGGTAATATTCACCAGCAAATGGAAACTTCAAACAACTCCACTGTTTCTGAATTCTTTCTCATTGGATTGACATGAGCTCCAGAAGTTCAGCCCCTCGTCAGTTTGTTCCTGTTCATGCACTTTGTCACCACCCTGGGAAATCTGTTCATCATCCTGGCTGTCTGCTCTGGCTGCCCTCTCCACACCTCCGGGTACTTTTCCCTCTCCAGCCTGTGCTTCACTGACATCTGCATCAGCACAACCACTATCCTGAAGATGCTGGTGAACATCCAAATCCAGGATCAGAGCATGTTTCCTATGCAGGCTGCAATTCCCAGGCAGGTTTTCTCATGTTTGTCAGGTTAGAAAGTGTTCTCATTACTGTAATGGCCTATGACTGCTACGTGGCCATTTGTTACCCCTCAGGTACAGTCTTCATGAACCCCTGCTTCGTGTGGTGCTGGTTCTCCTTTCCTTGGTCATTGGTATCATGAATACACTCTCCCACGGCCTGATGCTGCTGTGGCTGCCCTTCTGCATGTACCATGACATTCTCAACTTCTTTTGCGAACTCGTTCAGGTCATCGAGCTCGCCTGCTATGATATCTTTGTCAGTGAGTACTGACAAAAATATGTGCTGTGTCCATTGTCCTTGATATTTTTCATATCAATGAAATTGTTTTCTCTTACACTCAGACAGTGTCCTCTATTCTAAGGATCCCATCAATCAGGAGAAGGAATAAAGCTTTGTCTACCTATGGGCTCACTTGTCAGTGGTGTTCTTATTTTATGGTACAGATTTTGGGGTGTGCATGAGTTCTGAGTGAATGACACATTAAAAATGTGATATCTTCAAAAAAAAAATAGAAAGTAGGCTTCTGCTTGTCCATGAATCCCATCAGTTCTGAGTGCCAGGCATAAGGGAAACAAGAGGTCTTAGGAGGAGAAAGCCACATTAGCTTTGGGGTAGATTGGAAACTCTTCATCTCATCTAGCCTGCAGGTACAATCATAAAAGAAAAGTAGACCATTACATAATCAGGGCAAGAGCAAGGCCAGTGGACCTCAAAGTATTTCACCTTCTTTATTAGCCATTCATTGAACAAATGTTTATTGAACTATTGTATACCAGGTCTTATTCTAAGTGGTAATGAGAAAAGAAAAGAAACTCAATGTAAAATTATTTTAAGTCCCAGAAAACAAAGGGAAGAAGAACAACATGACAAAGACTAATATAAAGTATAAAGCTTTGACATATCTAATGTAAAGTTCAAAGAAGAATTTCAGAAACTCTGTGGTTTATTTAAGGAAGTGTTAATAGAAATAAATTCAATGAATAGCAAAAAAACCTCAAGTTCAAGAGAGTATAGTGAATTAGAAAGATACCAAAATAATAAGATATTGTAGGCTGGGGAGATGATTCCACAGAAAAAGTATTTGCCATGTAAATATGAGGATCTGAGTTCAGATCACCAGAACTCCTATAAAGCCAGATGTGATAACACGTATCTATATTCTCATTGTTTCTAAGGTGATATAGGGGGAAAGGAAAAGAAGACTCTGGAAGGCTTCTGGGCCAGCTAGCCTTGCATATACATATTGAACAACAAGAAAAACAGAGCAGAAGGTGAAGACTGACACCTGGGGTTCTTCTCTGATCTCCATGTGGGTTCATGTGTATGTATGTGCACATGTGTACATCCCGTATACACATACCATGTACATATATGCACATATGTTATTCACACACATACACATAGCACACACATCATTAACATACATATCATGCCAATATATATAATACATGGTCAAACACATATCCATTCCCACACATTATACATCCACATCACACACACACAGATTTCTTAAAGAATGTTACAGACTATCATGACCAAAGGGAAACAATGCTCAAAGAAAAAGAAAACAGAGTACAAAATAGGGAATAGAAAGTCAAGTTGCCACTACATAATGGTACTTACAAGGGGGAAGCCAGGACTACAGATAATGTGCGTGTTATTTGGTAGACCCAAATACTCAATAAACTCACTGCATTCCAAATAAAAGTCACTGAAAACGGAAACATACACTTGTGATCATCTTGGTAAAAATTTTGAATTATAAAAACAAAGAACAAATTTCCCTAATAGGATGGAAAATAAATTTCTTATGTCAGAGCAAAAAAAAAAAAAAACCTTTATGTGCAAAACTCTAAATGATAATGAAGCTTCACCTACAGACTTTTAAGATTTTTAGATTTATAATCTAAGAATTTTATACCAAGATAACGTGGTGTTCATGTGTGCCCCAACACAGGAAACTTTTCAGATAGTCAAGTGTTGAAAAAAAATTATATGTTTTTGGGGGTGTAGAATAATTAGTTAAAGTGATACTGCTATCATTTAAGAGTTGAAACAAAACCAAATAATTAAGTATTGAGATGTGAACATATAGCCATTAGAACACAGATGGCCTAGCAGAGAAAATGAACATTACAGACAAGAGAGAAGAAAACAGAGCAGAAGAACAACACTGAAAATGCCAATTTTTAGAACACTATTTTGGAAAACCTATAGATAATGATAACAAAAAGCAGAGAAGACATGAGCTGCCAATATCACAAAATGAATAGTTACACACATTAAAAGAATAACAAGAAAATCACTATTCTCAATAAAAGTTCAGCAACTTAGATGAAATGGACAAGTTGCTATGAAACCAGAAACTGTCAAAACTTAACTGACAGGTCCTTTAAAAAATCGAGAGTGTCATTTTAAAAATCTCTCTCCAAAGATAGCTCTCCTCATGATTTCACTAGCAAATTATAACACTTAAAGATGAAATAGAATCTCTGTACAATTTCTTTGAAGAGATAGATGGAAACATTTCTTCACCAGATTCTAAAGAGACAAAGATGGTATATGAAATGGAAACTAAGGACATAGATGCCCCATGAAGAAAGACAAAAATCCTCAGCAAAACATCATAAATTAATCCAAGAAATTTACAAAAGGAAAAATATAAGTAAACGGGTTTTATTTTAGGAATACAAGGATGGGTGAGCATTCAAAAATCAATCAAATCTATCATACAAACCTAGTAAAGTGGAGGCTGGAGAGGTGACTCAGGGGTTAAGCCTCTGCCTTGCAGGTCCTGAGTTCGGATCCTAGACCCCACGTATAGACGCCGGGCGGAAGCGGGGACAGCCTGCGTTTCTGGTCCTGGTAGGGCAGAGCCTGTGAATCCCGAGGCAAAGTAAACAAAGAGGAGGTGGAGGCGTCCATGGTGGTTCCTGAATATGTCCGTGGTTCTACACACACACACACACACACACATGCGCACACATGCATACACGCACAATTGAATAAATAATAAATTTTTTTAAAAAACCTAGTAAAGAATAAAAACTATATGATCATTCATTAACTGTTACACAAAATGATCTGACAAAATTGAGCACAATAGAGCTCTGCACTCATGAATCAATTTAGCAGTAAGATACAAGGTTAACATGTAAGCATCAATTTTATTAATCAACAATCAAAAACTGCAAATAAAAACCCTTTAAGTACCATTGAAATAGCTCAAAATAAAAGAAAAAAATGTTTCATTATGAAACTAACAGAAACCTGTGCAAGACTGTTTGCACATTCAAAGCCTCTTGAGCTCCTTAGTGACCAGAACAACCAGGGATGCTGCACTGCTACTCCACTGAGCCCTCCTCACTCAACATTTCCACTCTCAGGCTGGTGAATTAGCCCAGTCAGCAAAGGTGCCCCCCATCGCCCAACGAGCCTGGAAACCTTGTGAATAGAGATAATATTAACTTCTGAAAGGTGTCCTCTGAGCTACACAAGCATGTCATGACATGCGTGCTACACACACACACACACACACACACACACACACACACACACACAGAGGCATAGACACCTACATGAATAAAATGAATAAATAAGAAATTGTTTTAGAAAAGGTTTCCATTTTCATCAGATTGCAAACTGAGATTTTTGTCAATATGAGAGGCTAATTCTATGTCAAAGGACAAATGAAGTAGAATAGCAGAAACAACTTTGAAATAGAAGAGAAATTTCAAAGCGGGAAGGGAGCCTCAGGTAGATACATACCCACAAAAATAAGTCCATCCCTTTTGGATTTTTTTTTTTGAACAAATGCTGCTGAAATCATTAAACATGTTTTTTTAAAAAATCTAAAATTTTAACCCACAAACAGGGTCTAGTGAGTGAAAGTTTTTCCTCTTAGACTACATGCTGGGCCTAAACAAGGCTCGCATTGGAGCTAAAAAATTCAGTTCATGGATGCTGCCTTCGAATGACGAAATGCTTAGAATAACAGCAAGCAAAGAAACAGCACACATCGAATAAATGCCAGGTACTTTTGCTGATGCTGTTGCCCAGTGGCAGGTCAGCAGCTCACACTCAGATGCAGCTTTTTCCGTGGGCGGTCACTGGACACCAATAGACACAGGTACCCTGATGCTGGGACGCTGGTTTCACACTGAAAGGAGTTTGTGTTCTAGGTATGTGGTCGGTAAACAAATGGATCCAGGGATCTACAGGCAGAAGGGACCCAAACAGGGAGCTAAAAATTTAGCCAAGAAGGAGTTACAGGGGGATCTCTCATAATAACAACAGAAACACTTCACTGATAATGCAGTCAAGTAATTGAAGAGCAAAAAGAGAAAATCTGAAAGTGTATCATCAAGGAAGGCTTTCCTGAAATACAGGAGCATGATTTGTTCTAAACTTAGGAATTTTATAAAGTACTGACTGATGCTTCAAATAAAATGAGGTCTCCATGTGTTTAACGATTTTTCACTTTTCCAAATACAGATTAAAATGAGAAAATTCATTACTTTCACCAAAAAGGCAAGTACATTTTAACTTTCCAAGTTTCACTTTTAGAATAAGAGTGAGTCCCTAAACTGACTAAATTTAAAACTCAGAAAATTCATGAATGGTTTCCTCATTTGTCCCTGTACCAAAATAAACCTGCTTAGGGGCTGACCCAGGCTTCAGGCTGACTCCTGCCAGGCTGGCCAGTGTAGGCAGAGCTAGGCGTCCAGCACTGTCTCTTGATCTGTCCCCTGCATGACCATGGACACAGACACCGTATGCTCTCCTGGTCTCCCCCAAGTTATCTTTTTCATAGACAACTCCTAAAGCTATCAAGAAGAGTAGAAGTCATCTTACATTGTTTTGTTAATGACCTTTCAGTGTCATGGACGGTTATGAAGTAGAAGGCTGCTGATCTGAGCAAGAAGTTTAGCTTTGGACCTCCATGGACAGGCTGAAGTAGATTTTGCATGGATGTCCTGCACCTGCCCAGACACTCCACTGTGGAGCGCCAGGAAGGAGGGGGAGGTGCCAAGAACAACTGGAAATCTTCACTGGGAAAACTCCCGTGGAAAGACTTTGAACTTGATCTTAAAAATGGTGGGAACCATTTAAATGATAGGAAGTCTGGGGAAGGAAAATGACAGGAGAGTTTCCATTGTCAATACAATGTCTTTTTAAATGAATAAAGGAACATTTGGATGTTTTTTATGATGATTACTTCGGACTTGGCTCATATAATCTCACAGTTGACTGCACACTGCCCTTTGACCTTTCCTTCCTCTGGGACTAACTCAGGTTTAATTGAAGCTTTTGTCTCTATCTCTGCCTTTGACAGCTGGAGATTAGCAGAGGCTTGGCTAATTAGTATTTAATCGTTCCCTAATGTTCCTGTGGGTTTGTCGATCACAATCTTGTTTAAAATGGATTCAAAGTTTTCAAAATCTGGAAGAAAAGAACGTTGTGTCACAGTTGATTCAATTTCTTGAAAGGATTAGAGTGAGAATCGAATCTACCTTTCTGGGCTATTGGGCCACATTCCACAACAGGAAGATATTTTAAACTAGAAATCTGCCACAGTCCTGTTCATATGCTAGGCCTGTGGAATCCCAGTGAAGAGAGAAGCAAAGAGTCTCCAGGGAGACCTAAGTTCTTAGGGGGGGTCTCTGTTTAAAGTATCCTGCCAGTACATATTCCCCATGTGTGTCCCAAGGGGGCTATGGAGACTACTTAAGGAGATAAGCCTTAATAGGCAGTAATTAGTCTTTGAAGCTTACTAAAATGTATCACTCAACTGGACACCCTGGTTCTACGCACCCAGGCAGTCATTCAATACATTTCATTTCTATTTCCCTTTCCTCTCCCCACCTGTTTTCTATCCAGACAGGGAATTAATGCTGAGAATAGAGGTGGGGCAATTTTGTCCCTAAAGAAGAGCACTTTTGGCAGGGGGAGACACAAGCAAAAACTCCACAGGACACACGTAACACAGCTTCCTTGTGAAGTTCGGCACGGAGCCATGGGAGCAACAAGATGACCCACAGCAGCTGTTTGGGGGTCTTCAAAGGGGAGGCAGGAGGAGTCGAGTTCCCCAAAGAAAAAGTAAGGACAGGAAGCTATAGATCTGTTAGAGTTTTATATATAAATACAGTGAATTTATTATATTTTCATACATTTAATATTTTCATACCTTCATACCCAATACCGTCCCTCTCATTTTCCCATTATAAATTTTCTTCTTCCTTACGTTCATACTTATTTTTTTGTGTGTATGATGCATTGAATTTCTTCTGGGTTGCTTTTCATGGCATGAGCCTGAGCACTTGCTGAAGCATGAATCATGTATCAGTAGGTATACCACTGAGGAAAGCAACTTCCTTCCCTTCCCCATTAAGTATCAGCCCTTCAATAGTCTCTTAGGGAAGTGTGGAGCCTCTTGAGATGGGAATAGCACTTTTTAAAGCATTAAAAAAAATCTAATGCTCAAGAGGTAGGAAATAGTGTCTTGGATATTTTAAACAACACATTTAAGAATTTATACTTTCACTTTTCTAGATCGATATGTTTCAAGGTTGAGACATGCCACTTAAGGATCTTAAATTAATGACATGAACTTTCTGAACTTGAGTTCCTCATCTGAAATTGGAATGAGATACCAAAATACTAGCACAGTCTCACGCAGCAGTTCTCAAATCGCATACACGAAAGAATGATAGGTGCTGCACCTTCCATGGAAACGAGCCCAGAGGCAGGCAGCACCCAGTCCCTGTTGTTCTAGAATGTGGACTCCATCTTTGGGCTCCCCTCAAGTTGGTAGCACTCCATCATGCAGGCAGAAGAAAAAGGAAGAGTGTCTTCCCACCAAGGCAGTTTTAAGCACTGGAGACTTTTCCCGAAGTCCACAGGTTCCTTTCTCTTTCTCCAGTGTCAGCTGTCATATAGCCTCGCTTTTCCAGAAGCTTGGGCTATGGAGTTCTTTAGCAAGACATATTCCCCAAACAAAGTCTTGCTAAAAAAGGGAGAGAATGGACATTGGGTGGTATCTGAAGTCACTGCCCCAGTGCTTAACACATGTTGGTTTTATTTCATCCTCTTCTAACAAGGACTTAGGGGCTGCTTTTGCTTAAGTGAACTGAGTTATTGTTTGGGTAACTGAAAGCAAGATAAAAAGCTTACATCTCTGCCTTCACTGTGACCTGTCTTTCTGCTGATACTCTCTTGCAGTCATCTTGGATTCCAGGAACAGATCTGATAGATATATATCTTGTGACAAGAGTGGAGTTTCACAATAGGTAGCAGTGAGTTTCTTGCACGATGAGGCCCCACCCGATCAATTCTGGGAGAGTAATCAACCAATCTATAGTTTTTCAGAGACAACTTTCTCTTGCTTTTGGGGCCCCTTCCCTATATAATATGGGTGTTTGTGTCAACACCCTGACAGACAAGGATGGAAGCGTGGATCTCTTGTCTACAGTTAAACTTATGAAAGTATCTTTCCTGCTCTTACCTTTATGTTGTTGGAGCATGTTACCAAACATGATCTGTAGGGAGGGACAGAATTGGAATTCTGGCCTAAGACTCTGTTAGCACTTTTACAAGTCAGCACAATTAGAAAAGGAAAAAGGTTTGAAGGCAAAACTCTCAAACTCACACTCATATCTGCCATTCTTTCACTTTAAATCCCTGGAAAGTCACTCGAAGCCTTCTGAGCTTCACATTTATCATCTGCAAAATGAAAGCAACAGCTCATCTAGCACATGCGTAAAATTCAGTAGACAGATGTTCTTTCCACTCTCTCGCTTCACACTATCATTACCATCACCTTCAACACTGCTGTTGTCCCTTCCTCCATTGTTATGAGGTTCCTCTGGGGTCTGTATGTCTGGGTTCTTTTGTTCAAGAGTCAAGATTGAAATCAGAGCACGCATCCAGGATTAAGACAGCTTTTGTTAGAGGAGAGAAAGAATGGAACTCACAGTCATTAATCCATGAGAGGCAAGAAAGCCCTGGAGAATTCAGAACTCTAGGCATGGAATACATAAGGGATAAGGAGCTGGAAAAGAACTCATGGACTCCAGACATGGAGTGCCATGAGGGGCAAGGGTGCCAAAGATGGCTTTCATGGTCAGGATTATATATAGGCCCAGGCCGACTGGGAAAAATGGCTTTTCCTCATTGGGTAGCTCGTTTCTGCAAACCTGATTGGAACTTTTGCTTCTTTACATATCATTGGTCTGTTCATATTGGGGCCCAACTCAGTTGAGCCTGACCTCATGGTGGGGCTTATCTACCGTGGAGAATTAATATCCACATCCTTTCATGAGCAGAGAGTTTGGGGAAGTTGGGATGTCTGTTCAGGACTAGAATCAGTTCCTCCAGATCAGTAGGGTGTGTTCCTTCCAGGAAATCTCAGCAGTGGGGGATGACTTTCAGAGACCATCCCAGCATGGCGTGAGTCACCATTTCCATGACACTCTGACCACCTTGATAAGTACCCCTGTATTACATACCACTCATCACTGTTTTTCCCACTACCTCCATTGCTAATGTCATCACCACAATCTCCACCATCACCAATGCCATCATATGCCTGTAGCATCACTACCTACCAAAACATGCACTCTGAAAAACAAGATTTCTACTATGGGCAACTAATCTTGAAGAGGAAAGATGGGGAACTGCGAAGTTCTCAGTTTTCACAATGCTAACGCTGCAAGTTTCATCAGACACTAAGTACTTAATGACTGTTTCAAATGTGCCTAAATTGTTCCTGCTTCTCCACTCCTGTTGCCTTTGTGCCTCATGTCACAAGTGGCTGGTTATGACTATTTCCTAATTGGCCCTCTGCCTTCATTCTGTGTGCTCCTCAAAGCAGGTTCTTTGTTCTGGCAAATGAATCTTTCTAAAGTATTGATTTCATTGCAAGTTTACTTTGTTCCAAATTTCATAGCCAACTTTTTTTCTAATCTCTATTTTTTTTCTATATCTCTATTCTTATTTCCTGTAACTGTCCCCTAGGATTTTGGAATACGTTAGACTGATGTATTTGTTATTTCCTCAACCTTGGCATGTTTACACCTTTCTCCAAATTATGATTCAAACATGTCCTCTATTATAAGGTGTATTTCATGAACCTCTGTATGAAAATATGACTTTTTTTTCAAACTGTTCTTAACTCCAAAATCTATGAACCTAAGAGATTTTTTTCTTAAGCACCTGAATATAATTAACTCAAATGTGATGGACCAAATCCCTGTGTTAGCAATTCCATCTCCTGGGCTTTCAAAATGATCACTGTTGCAGTCACCTGCATGATTGCTGATAAATAACCATCACACAGCTTAAGGAAACAAGGAGTTTACTTTCTTATGGCAGTTTGGTTATAGTTCTCAGTCCAGCTTGAAGGGAGAGCATGCACCAACACCAGGACCTAGGGAACTGGCCACCATCACCACATAACAGCTGAGAGATGGACAATCCTTACTTGCCAGACCAGTATGTCTGGCCAAGTGAACAGAAGGATGCCAACTCTCTCAACCAGCTCTCTGTGATTTATCCAGAGCCTAACTCCACCCACCATAGGCTAGGTCTTCCCCATGAGCTAGACAATCTCCTTCAGGTTCGCCCTGGACTTAACTCAACCATCAACTCTCTACAAATGTGCCCAGAGCTCAAACCCTCAACAGTCAAGTTGACACCTGTGCTTAGCTATGACAATCACAAAGCAGTGCAGCCAAACAGTTAAAAGAATAGGAAGAGTCTCACCAGTTGACAAGAGGTTTGTTAGCGTATTTCCAAGACAGAAAGTAAATGCAGAAGCTTGGAGCAGAGCGTAGGAATGTCAGCCTCGAAATGATGCAGGGTCTGAAAGCAGCAGAGCAGAGAACTTCTGTAATCGGAGAGCAGAAATAAGACACCCAGAGATGTTAGGCAGATTGGCAAGCTAGCAACACCTCCACCCCCGCACAAAGCTCAAGCATCAGCTAGCCAAGAATCAGGATGGTTTTGAAGGAGGAGAAGCAGAAGGAGAGGGAGCGGGAATGAGAAGAAGAATAAGGAAGAGGAGGAGGAGATTAAGAAGGAAAGGGAGAAGAGGCTGAGGGGATGTAAAGCAAATTGAAGAGCAGAGAAGGAAGAGCTGAGCCAGATAGTACAGGCCTGTAATTACAGATACTTGGGTGGCCAAAGTGGGAAGACCTGCAGAAGGTTCTGAGCTATCTGAACTATTAAGTGATTTCAAAACAACCTGGGTAACTTAGTAAGATGCTGTCTTGAAATTGAAAAAGTAGATTAAAAAAGTTTGAGAATGTGGCACTTGCCCACCACATGTAAGGTTCTGGTTTCAAATCTCTAGTACCACAAGGAAGAAAAAAGAGAAGACGAGGAAGACAAGAGAAGCCCAAGCATATCAGTCCTCGTACTAGTGTTTGCCTGAAGACTTTTAATGATTGTTTCAATCCCATGGCTTGTTACAGATTTGTCTAAGTCATTTATAACTTCTGCATTTTACTTTTGATAGGCAGTATGTATAGAAATTCATCTGTTTCTCATTTTTTGGAATACAACTTTTCAAAGTATTCACTAATAATCTTCTGAGTTTTATTGGCATTTTCTTGTAAGAACTTCCTTTTCATTTTGAATTATATTAATTGGGGTCTTCTTTATTTTTTTAAAGTTAGTTTACTCAGAGATCTGCTAATCTTGTCAATATATTTAAAAGACCCACTGTGTGTTTGAATAATTCTTTATATGATTCTTTTAGACTATATTTTATTCACTTGTCCTAATCTTTATTTATTGACATCTGCTGCACTTAGGTTTGGCTTCCCGTTTTCGGAGAGTCTTGAGGACATCTTTATTTCAGCCCTGTCTGATTTTTTGATATGACCAATCGCAGCTATGATCTTTCCTCTTAGGATTGCCTTGGTTGCATCCCAGAGGTTCTGATAAGAAGTGCTCTCGCTGTCATTTGGCTCTAGGAATTTTTAAATTTCCTCCATGATTTCTTTAATGATCCACTGTTCAATCAAAAGTGTGATGCTCAGTCTCCAAGTATTTGTGCTTTTTCTGGGGTTAGTCTTTCATTTCTGTTGTGTTTTGATGAGATGCAGGAAAATTATGTCCTTTTTATTATGTCCTTTTTTGTGCTTGTTAAGGCTTGCTTTGTTGCCTCTAATGAGATCAGTTTCAGAGACGGTTCCATATGCTGCTGGAAAGAATATATATATTTTGCTGGATGGCGTGTTTCGTAGATAACCACCAAATACAATTGATACACAGTGTAATTCATTTCGACATTTTATTCCATCCCAAGGTTCTTCTCACTTGGTGCTCTCCAGGCAGTGTAACAAAATGCCAGTCCAGCATTCAAGGACCCTCCACTTGGCCTCTGCCTTTCCATCCCTTGTTACTTTCATTGTAACTTTCAGAGCAGCCCACAGAGAGTGCCTGCTCTCCTCCCTTGGCCTGCCCAGGTACGAACTGGCTTCGGCTCATACTTGACCTGGTAAAGCCAACACATCACTCAGACCTGCTCAGACCACACTCTCTCCAAAGATCCTTTCAGTCCTTCCTGCCAGGTTTCCCTGGAATCAGGTGCTTGCAGCTTTACCCCGGCTCATGTCTGTCTGATGTTACAGTTATTAGTATGCAGTCTGATCTTTGTGTCGTCCACAGGGCACAAGGACTCAATACGTGTTTGCTCACCTCAATTAATCATGCCAAATAATAATTAGCAATTTTCAAAGAATAGTGGGCAGATATGTACTTACCACTGACCCATCTAAATATTGCATATTAACAGACTGATTCAACATGTATACATTGATATATATACTCTTTTATATTAAGAACCAAAGTAGACATATATCATTTTCCTAATTTTAGAAGACCTATGTAGACATGAGATTAAGGTATTGAAGTCTCCTGTTATCATTGTGTTAGGATTTATCCACATGAACTTCTATGCTTTTTATAATTCTTTTTATGATACTGAGGATCCCAAGCTTTGGTGGAATATTTATAATGGTCATACAATCTTTGCAAACTGCTACCTTTTTAAAATATGTTATCGCCCTCTTTTCCTGTTCTGACCAGTTTGGGTTTGAAGTCTACCTTATCACCTGTAAGAATTACCATGCCAATTTGTTCATGACACCTGTTTCCTTGGAGTTTCGGGTACTCTTCTGTTGTGAGACAACACTCACACAATTAAAGGAAACAAAGAGATTTATGTGGCTGACAGTTCCAGAGGGAATATCATTCATTACGACAGGAAAAGACTCAGGTTATGTCCATCATGGAGACAGAGATTGCAAACAGCAGAGCAGGCAGCTAGCTGAAGCAGGGCGGGGCTACCCAGTCTCAAGGCTCACCGCCTGTGATGTGCCCTTCTGTAAGGCTCAAACTTTTAAAGTTGCCACAACCTTCCCAAACATTAACAACTGCTAGGAATGTAGACACTTGAGGCTGTAAAGGACAGTTCACAAATATTTTTGTGTCCTTTGCCTATTTGGAGCAATCTATCCACATATTTCTTCCCTAAATGTTTTTCTCACCAATTTTCCAATTATGCTTCCTCCAAGTCCCTGACCATCCAGTCAAACCATTGACTACCGCCCGTGAATCAGTATACAGTCACACATCTGGTCATTTTTTTCCTCCAGGCAAAATATACAACCATGTGCACTGCCCGGAGTCCTGCCCACTTCAAAGATTTCCTCTTGCTATTGTCTTTCAGGATTGTTGCAAAAAGGGCTGTAATGTTGCAGCTGTCCACTTTTGCGTGGCCCCTGAAGAACATGCAGAAACATCTGTGAACCAGGCCCTAGTCTTCTCTTCCTCAGTCAGCTTCATAGGGCACACCCCAGGAGGCTAGAGGTGCACGGGGTGTGGTGGTACTGTTTGAGTAATTCAAACAAATTATGTAAGTGTGTCCTTCCAGAGAGAAGGATTTGTGAGACAAAGGACCTTTTTCTTCCAGACCTCTGTCTGATTTTCCTCAGTTACCAATTCAATCCTCTCTTGGTGCTTCAGGGTCAGTTAACCTGTGCAGGATTTTCTGTGCCTGAGATTCTGAGTGAGGATAGAGGCCACATCCACGTGTGTTTTCCTTTTCTCAGGCCTTCAACGTTTGGAGGCAAATTCTTCCACAAACTTTCTGTGATCCCATATAGTTCCCCTTACAATGGTGGGTTTGGGGGTATGTGTGTGGATATACATTGAGAATCTCACAGATCAGACTCCCTTACCACACTTATGCTGCTGTCTCCACAATCAACGCTCCATTCGGTTTCCTATGTAAGTCCCATGACCCTGATCCCTTACTTGCCCAAGGGATGGCAGGAAGTGGCAGAATGGAGGTGTCATTTACCATACCAAACCTTAGTCTATACTACAAATCCATAGTTATAAAAACAGCCTAGTACTGGCTCCAAAATAGACACACAGATCAATGGATAAGGGTTGAAGACCCAGATATAAGCCCACAAAATTACAGCCATTTGGTCTTTGACAAAGGGGCCCAAAGAATCCAATGGAAAAAGAACAGCATCTTCAACAAATGGTGCTGGCAAAACTGGATCTCCACATGCAGAAGATTAAAGCTGGACCCGTACTTGTCACCATGTACAAGACTTAATTCCAAATGGATCAAGGACCTTGATATCAGGCCAGAGACTATAAAAACCATAGTTGAAAGGACAGGGAACTCCCTCGAGCTGATTGGGGTAGGCCAACATTTCCTAAACAGACATCCAATGGCACAGTCACTGCTACCAACGCTCAACAGTTGGGACCTTGTGAAATTAAAGAGCTTCTGTTCAGATAAAGAGATTGTAACACGAGCTCAAAGGCAACTCACAGAATGGGAGAAAATCTTCACTAACCACATATCTGATAGAGCTCTACTGTCCAGAGTGCACAAAGAACTTAGAAAACAAAACTCCAAGGAAACCAATGGCCCAATTAAAAAATGGACCCTGGAACTTAAAAGAGATTTTACCAGGGATGACATTAAAATGTCTAACAATTATCTTAAAAAATGCTCCACTTCCTTCAAATCAAAACTTCCCTGAGATATCATCTCACCCCGGTCAGGATGGCAAAAATCCACAATACAAACAACGACAAATGCTGGAGAGGATGTGGAGAGAGGGGAACTCTCCTACATTGTTGGTGGGAATGCAGGCTCATACAGCCACTCTGGCGAGCCGTCTGGAGATTCTTAAAGAAATTAAAGATTGAAATGCCGTATGACCCTGCTATCCCACTTTTGGGAATAACCCCCCATGCAGCAGAGGTTCGCCTCGATAGCACAAGCTCGACCATGTTCATAGCAGCACTGTTTACAATAGCAAAGTCATGGAATCAACCTAAATGTCCAACAGTTGACGAGTGGATAAGGAAACAGTGGTACATCTATACAATGGAGTACTACTCAGCCATCAAAAATGATGAATTACTGGAATTTGCTGGGAAATGGATGTCATTAGAAAGAATTATATTAAGTGAAGTATCCCAAACCCAGAAAATTAAGCGCCGTATGTACTCCCTAATAGGTGGCTCCTAGTACCAAACTCACCCAGCCCACATTGAGACACTCAAAAGTAAACCTATGTAACACAGTAATTGCAAGGATTATGAACAAGAGAGATGGGTTAGGAGGGCCACACCAGAAACAAGGAGAGAGGAGACCATGTTACAGCAGAGAAAATAGGCCTCCATCAAGGTCTGCAAGTAAGTAATGAGAAACCTGGTTAAGTTCACAGACGTTCTTTCCTGATCTCACCAGAAGGGGAGGGCATATAGTCTAGCAGATAAAAAGTAATCATTTTGCAAATGGGTGATGGACCCCTCCCTCAGTGAGGTTTCCTACTCTTATTACATCTACCCTTGAATGTGCTATTACAACAAGACTCCAGTTTAACAGTTTTTTGTCTCTGGCCAGGGGGTGACATACAGTGCCCAGCAGAATGGAGTGAAGGGAATTGCAGGAGCAGCAAAACTGCAAAAGAAAATCAACAAACCACAATCCAGAACTTCAGAGACTCTATATCAATCACATAGAACTAGGCCAGCCTAATCTCTCCCCATCCTGGAGCTCAGGGACATTTGCGGAAGAGGGGGCGGTAAGATTGTAAGAGCAAAAGGATGGGAGGAGCAACGATTTGCAAGATTTTCAACAATAGTTGGGGCCAAAGCAATCATAATGGGACTTTGCATGCCCTGCGCAATGTCCAGCGCACTGTTGCCCTCATAAAGTCTAGCATCTGTTAAGGGCACCGAGACCCCTGGAGACAAGGGATTGACAGCCATAGTAGTGATCTTATGCTTAAGGGGAACAAGAGAAAGGGCTTATGGAAATGCCACTGGGTCCTTATATGTCATCGGAGAGGAGGACCCAGAGGAGAGTTAGGCGTACACAATAAAGGACTCTCTGGGAATTGGGGGGGAGGCACTGGGGGAAGGGGAGGGGGAGGAGGGGGGAGGGAGGGAACTGGTAAAAAATTTTAAAATGTATAATTAAATTTTTAATAAACAAAAAAAAAGAAATTAAAGATTGAAATGCCATGTGACCCTGCTATCCCACTTTTGGGAATAACCCCCCATGCAGCAGAGGTTCACCTTGATAGCACAAGCACGACCATGTTCATAGCAGCACTGTTTACAATAGCATAGTCATGGAATCACCCCAAATGTCCAACAGTTGATGAGTGGATAAGGAAACTGTGGTACATCTATACAATGGAGTACTACTCAGCCATCAAAAATGATGAATTACTGGAATTTGCTGGGAAATGGATGTCATTAGAAACAATTGTATTAAGTGAAGTATCCCAGACCCAGAAAATTAAGCGCCGTATGTACTCCCTAATAGGTGGCTCCTAGTACCAAACTCACCCAGCCCACATTGAAACACTCAAAGGTAAATCTATGTATTATCTACAGTAATTGCAAGGATTATGAACAGGAGGAATGGGGTTGGAGGGCCACACCAGACACAAGAGAGGGGACCATGTTACAGCAGAGAAAATAGGCCTCCATCAAGGAATGCAAGTAAGTAATGTGACACCTGGTTAAGTTCACAGACGTCCATTCCTGATCATGTACAACTGAGGGAGTATGATCTCACCAGAAGGGGAGGGCGTATAGTCTGGCAGATAAAAAGTAATCCTTTTGCAAATGGGTGATTGACCCCTCCCTCACTGAGGTTTCCTACTTTTATTACATCTACCCTTGAATGTGCTATTATAACAAGACTCCAGTTTAACAGCATTTTGTCTCTGGTCAGGGGGTGACATACAGTGCTCATCAGGATGGAGTGAAGGGCATTGCAGGAGTAGCAAAACTGCAAAAGAAAATCAACAAACCACAATCCAGAACTTCAGAGACTCTATATCAACCACATAGAACTAGGCCAGCCTAATCTCTCCCCATCCTGAAGCTCAGGGACATTTGTGGAAGAGGGGGCGGTAAGATTGTAAGAGCAAAAGGATGGGAGGAGCAATGATTTCCAAGATTCTCCACACAAGTTAGGGCTGAAGCAATCATAATAGGACTTTGCATGCCCTGCGCAATGTCCAACACACTATTGACCTCACAAAGTTTAGCATCAGCTAAAGGCACCAAGATCCTTGGAGGCAAGGGATTGACAGCCACAGTAGTGTTCCTATGCTTAAGGGGAACACGAGAAAGGGTTCAGGGAAATGCCACTGGGTCCTTGTACGTCATCGGAGAGGAGGACCCAGAGGAGAGTTAGGCATACACAATAAAGGACTCTCTAGGAATTGGGGGGGAGGCACTGGGGGATGAGGAGGGTGGGGAGAGGGAGCAGGGGGTTCAGGGGAGGAGGAGGGACGGAGGGACCTGGTCTACCTATTAAGTTTGTATGAGTGGAAATAATAAAAAATGTATTAAAAAAAAGAATGGAGATGTTATAATTTCTCAACATCAGACTCTGTCACCCTTCTTATGCTATGTTTCACACACATTTCCGTGTATACTAAATTCAGTCTCAGATGTGTTTCTAGCAACAGATTACTTCAGCTCTCAGCATCTGGAGTCCTTGAACACACTTCATTAGTTGGCTTCTTTACGGAGAGAAACCCAACCTGATCTTATTTATGTTTTCTGCTGCTTTTTCTCTATTGGTGACTTTTTTTTCTTTTCTGAGACAGAGCCTCAGGTAGCCCAGGCTGGCGTCAAACTTGCAAGATAACTGAAGATGATCTTGAATCTTTTCATTCTCTTGTCTCTACTTCCCAAGTGCTGGGTTTACTGGAGTGCACCACCATACACAGCTTTACAGATTGCAGTTCAGTGCATGCTAGACAAGTACATTGCCTACCTTCTATGGGTAACTTTTTCTCTTGACCTTTTTCCACACTATCTCATAGACATGTCTTCTAATCATCATCAACTCCTTCCTTACCTATTCTATATTTTTATAATAACATCACTGTAGTCACCTCTTCTCAGATTACTATGAGCATTTTGTTTTAAAAAAAAGTCATTGATACGCCAAAGTTCAGCGAGCTCTCATTACTGAGTTGATTAGATTGAGAGATAAACAGAATCTTAGTGAATACTCAGCCCTAAATAGGACATGCAAATCACACCCTCCACTCAAGGACTCAGGGAACATTATGGATGAGGGGACAGAAAAAAATTGTAAGATTCAAAGAGTGGCAAGGACACCAAATAATGTCTTCTGGACATAGGGCTTTGCATCCATATATTCACTGCAGCTGTGTTGACCTACACAAGACTTGGGTAAGATTGGGCGACTAACAGTTCATTACGATGAAGGAAGAGCTCATGAGGCCCTGCCCTGCAAGGAGGGACTATGATGGTTAATGCTGGCTAAGGGAAAGGTGCCCATTTGTTTCCATTGATCTATCACCTATGCTGCAGCAAGTGTTCAGGCACAAATGCAGGCAACCCTTATTAAGGTTAGTAGGTCATGCACAAAACAATAGACAAATAGTAGGAGGGTAATTTATTGAGGAGAAAAAGGTCCCTGAGGAGATGAGTAATAAG
The DNA here is from genome assembly GCA_023101885.1 of Typhlomys cinereus. NCBI lineage: Eukaryota > Metazoa > Chordata > Mammalia > Rodentia > Platacanthomyidae > Typhlomys > Typhlomys cinereus. The sequence goes on from JALPQD010000507.1 coordinate 835,357, forward strand.
GTGTTAAAACGACAATAAGCAATCATTGTACACATGGATGAGACTGTCAAAGAATAAAATAGAAACAACAACAAAAAAATAAGTGCTTCATTGTTATAATCCCAGAATCTGAGGGGGTGTGGTTAAGGTAAGAGGATTTAGAGTTTGAAGCTATCCTGGGCTACACAGCAAATCCTGTATCAAAAAAATAATCATCCACATTAATTATATAATGTTCCTCAAGATAAATATCTAAAAGTTTACTTAGCTATCCCTATGTTGTTCATCATTAGGGTTTATCCAGTTTTTAGAGCATATAACAGCTATTTTTGTGTATAAAGATATTCCATGATATAGATATTTTTCTTGGATTAGATAGCCAAAAGTATAATTACAGGGATGAAGGAAGAATACATTTATGTTTCTGACCATATTTTCAAATTACATAAAGATCTTCTAGCAAACATTTTCAGAAATATAAGATGTGGTTTGAGGCAAAGAAGATGTGTTTTCATTTGCAAGGAGAATGTTCCCGCAGAGGCAAGCCTATAGAGACGCTAATGAAGCAAGAGCTGTACTGGCCTCTTCCTGAACCTCAGGTAGATCCCCAATTATAGGCTTATATGGTTATGAATACATGCTGAAGTTGCTAATGTAAGACATTCTAACCCAATTTGCAAGACTGTTATCTTTTCCCATCTACTTCAACACAGTTCTAGTCTGGATGAAATTTCATGGGCATTTGGGGCATATGCTATGTAGCTTTCATCACTATAGCAAAATTCCCAAAATTAAAGAAATAAAGTTAATGGAGGAGAGGTTTCCTGGGGAGGGGGTCACTTTTTTGGAGGTTTCTTTCTACACTCAATGGATTCATTTCTTTTATACTTGTGGAAAGAATGTGGAAATCTTTACCTTTGAGTAGCTAAGAGGCAAAGACAAATAGAAGAGGATGGGGTTCTCGTGTTCCTTTCCAGGGCATATCCCCAGTGACAGACACAGCTCCCTCCACTAGGCCCCACTTCCTAAAGCTTCTGCCAACCTTTCAAAGGCACCAGAAACTAGGAACCAAGCCATCAGCACCCAGAACTTCATTAGACACTTACCCAAACTAGCACGCTGAGCTGCCATGATGGTTAATTTTCATTGCCAGCTTGATTAGACTGCGAGGCCCATGGGAGCTTAGGGAGGAACACTTCTGAGCATGCCTGTAGGGCATTTCAAAGACGAATCCATCATGGATCTCTGAGTCAGTGGATGGTTTAAATCCATTGGTGGGTCAAAATTTTGAGTGGGAAATGATGAAACACAGGAAGGTGACACGTGGCCAGAGGAAGTATGTTTCTGGGGATGTGTGTTTGACAGACATGTCTTATCCTGACCCTTTCCTACCACTCTGGTTCTGGGCCACCATCATGTGGGCTATGCTCTTCCATGCCTTCTCTGCCATGATGGATCAAAACCTCTAAAACCAGGACCAAAATAAAGCTTTCTTCCCTTCCATTGTTTCTGCCAGGTACTTGTTACAATGAAGATAAAGCAAACTAATTGGGTACTTCATTTTCTTTTACAATTTATCTTAAAAGCAGCCCAGAAATTTTTTTTATAAGCTCTCTGCTCCTTCACAACTTGCATCATCTCCTGATGTCCACTAACTATAGTTCAGCTGATAAATGCTAGGATCTGTCTATCAGCCTGTGGAATTCATATTCCCAGCCAAGGAGGGTTGACTTGAGAAAAGCCAAGGGCTCTGCCACTTGAAACCCTGTGTTGCTGAAAGCTGACTTTCCTGGACAGATGGAAGAGAAGACTGCTGGATCCTGGGCCTGGGAGGAAAGAAAAGCTCCATCAACATACTTGCTTCGGACTCCAGGGACCCAAACTCCTTCCACCTGAGTGGTTGTGCATTGGCACCATCCTAGTGGTAAGCCTGGAGACAGAGCTTAAGGTGCCATACCAGGGCCAGGGCTTGGTGGTACCCAGGTGCCAAACAGATTTGAAAGTAAGTTTCCCTAAGAGGGCCCTGGATGCTCAAGACTTAAAAATCTGGTTGCCTGGAACCCTGCAGTTCCATCTTTTGTGGCCACATTGGGGTAAAGTGAAGAAGAGACTCCCCCGCTTCTCACACAACTCCATGGCCAATTCAACTCTTTTGCTTCCTCTTGTTCTTAAGGAAACTAAGAAGAATGATAAAGGCAGGATATGTAAGGAAGATAAGAAGATAAGGGACTCTCAGGCCTTTTGGAAGTAGAGAGCTGGGAAGAGGCACTTAAAAGAGATAAAGCTTTAGGAGGAATTGTTTCAGTGCCTGATGTTTGCCTTGTACTGTCTCGATTTGGGGGGGGCCGGTCTCTCTCTCCTTCACAGCTCTATCTTTGTGCTGGAAAATGGGATGAGAGGAAAGATGGTGCCAGAGTTTGAAATTAAGCTGCAAAAGGTGGAAGAGGAAGAGGTTGGAAGCTTGAAAGATTGCAGTCTTTCCTGAATGAGAAAGCTTCCACCTCTACTTCTTGAATTTTTTTTTTTTAATGGACTCACGCTTTTATTTTTTTTTTTATTATTAAAAATTTAATTATACATTTTAAAATTTTTTACCAGTTCCCTCCCTCCCCCCTCCCCTTCCCCCAGTGTCTCCCCCCCAATTCCCAGAGAGTCCTTTATTGTGTGCGCCTAACTCTCCACTGGGTCCTCCTCTCCGATGACATATAAGGACCCAGTGGCATTTCCATAAGCCCTTTCTCTTGTTCCCCTTAAGCATAAGATCACTACTATGGCTGTCAATCCCTTGCCTCCAGGGGTCTCAGTGCCCTTAACAGATGCTAGACTTTATGAGGGCAACAGTGCGCTGGACATTGCGCAGGGCATGCAAAGTTCCATTATGATTGCTTTGGCCCCAACTATTGTTGAAAATCTTGCAAATCGTTGCTCCTCCCATCCTTTTGCTCTTACAATCTTACCGCCCCCTCTTCCGCAAATGTCCCTGAGCTCCAGGATGGGGAGAGATTAGGCTGGCCTAGTTCTATGTGATTGATATAGAGTCTCTGAAGTTCTGGATTGTGGTTTGTTGATTTTCTTTTGCAGTTTTGCTGCTCCTGCAATTCCCTTCACTCCATTCTGCTGGGCACTGTATGTCACCCCCTGGCCAGAGACAAAAAGCTGTTAAACTGGAGTCTTGTTGTAATAGCACATTCAAGGGTAGATGTAATAAGAGTAGGAAACCTCACTGAGGGAGGGGTCCATCACCCATTTGCAAAATGATTACTTTTTATCTGCTAGACTATATGCCCTCCCCTTCTGGTGAGATCAGGAAAGAACGTCTGTGAACTTAACCAGGTTTCTCATTACTTACTTGCAGACCTTGATGGAGGCCTATTTTCTCTGCTGTAACATGGTCTCCTCTCTCCTTGTTTCTGGTGTGGCCCTCCTAACCCATCTCTCTTGTTCATAATCCTTGCAATTACTGTGTTACATAGGTTTACTTTTGAGTGTCCCAATGTGGGCTGGGTGAGTTTGGTACTAGGAGCCACCTATTAGGGAGTACATACGGCGCTTAATTTTCTGGGTTTGGGATACTTCACTTAATATAATTCTTTCTAATGACATCCATTTCCCAGCAAATTCCAGTAATTCATCATTTTTGATGGCTGAGTAGTACTCCATTGTATAGATGTACCACTGTTTCCTTATCCACTCGTCAACTGTTGGACATTTAGGTTGATTCCATGACTTTGCTATTGTAAACAGTGCTGCTATGAACATGGTCGAGCTTGTGCCATCGAGGCGAACCTCTGCTGCTTGGGGGGTTATTCCCAAAAGTGGGATAGCAGGGTCATATGGCATTTCAATCTTTAATTTCTTTAAGAATCTCCAGACGGCTCGCCAGAGTGGCTGTATGAGCCTGCATTCCCACCAACAATGTAGGAGAGTTCCCCTCTCTCCACATCCTCTCCAGCATTTGTCGTTGTTTGTATTGTGGATTTTTGCCATCCTGACCGGGGTGAGATGATATCTCAGGGAAGTTTTGATTTGCATTTCCCTGATGGCTAAGGAAGTGGAGCATTTTTTAAGATAATTGTTAGACATTTTAATTTCATCCCTGGTAAAGTTTCTTTGAAGTTCCAGGGCCCATTTTTAATTGGGCCAGTGTTTTCCTTGGAGTTTAATTTTCTAAGTTCTTTGTGCACTCTGGACAGTAGAGCTCTGTCAGATATGTGGTTAGTGAAGATTTTCTCCCATTCTGTGGGTTGCCTTTGAGCTCATGTGACAATCTCTTTATCTGAACAGAAGCTCTTTAATTTCACAAGATCCCAACTGTTGAGAGTTGGTAGCAGTGACTGTGCCATTGGATGTCTGTTTAGGAAGTGTTGGCCTAGCCCAATCAGCTCGAGGGAGTTCCCTATCTTTTCAACTATGGTTTTTAAAGTCTCTGGCCTGATATCAAGGTCCTTGATCCATTTGGAATTAAGTCTTGTACATGGTGACAAGTACGGGTCCAGCTTTAATCTTCTGCATGTGGAGATCCAGTTTTGCCAGCACCATTTGTTGAAGATGCTGTTCTTTTTCCATTGGATTCTTTGGGCCCCTTTGTCAAAGACCAAATGACTGTAACTTTGTGGGCTTATATCTGGGTCTTCAATCCTTATCCATTGATCTGTGTGTCTATTTTGGAGCCAGTACCAGGCTGTCTTTATAACTATGGATTTGTAGTATAGACTTAGGTTTGGTATGGTAATACCTCCAGCTGTGTTTTTGTTACTCAGGATTGTTTTTGCTATCCTGGGTCTTTTGTGCCTCCATATGAACTTTGAGATTGTTTGGTCAACTTCTTTGAAGAATTGCTTTGGGATTTTGATTGGTATAGCATTGAATCTGTATATTGCCTTTGGTAGGATGGTCATTTTTACAATGTTGATTCTGCCAATCCAGGAACAAGGGAGGTCTTTCCACCTTCTGGTGTCTTCTGCGATTTCTTTCTTTAGGGTTTTAAAGTTTTCATTGTAAAGGTCTTTTACCTCCTTAGTTAGGTTTATACCAAGGTATTTCATTTTTTTAGGGGTTATAGTAAATGGCATGGTTTCTCTCAAGGCTTTTTCACTTCTTTCATTCTGGGCATATAGGAAGGCCTCTGATTTTTGCACATTTATTTTGTATCCTGCCACCCTGCTGAACTTCTCAATTAGTTCCAGGAGCTTCCTGGTGGAGTTTTTGGGATCACTCAGGTATAAGATCATGTCATCTGCAAATAGAGATAGCTTGACTTCTTCCTTGCCAATTTGAATCCCTCTTATGTCCCTTTCTTGTCTTATGGCTTCGGCTAAGACTTCAAGTACAATATTGAATAGAAGTGGTGAGAGTGGACAGCCTTGTCTTGTTCCTGATCGAAGTGGGAATGCTTCCAATTGTTCCCCATTGAGCATAATCCTTGCTGTGGGCTTGTTGTATACAGCTTTTATTATATTGATAAAGGTTCCTTCCATTCCTACTGTCTCTAGCGTTTTGATCATAAAAGGCTGTTGGATCTTGTCAAAAGCTTTTTCTGCATCTATCGAGAGTATCATGTGGTCTTGGACTTTGGACTGGTTTACATGATGAATTACATTTATTGATTTGCGTATGTTGAACCAACCTTGTGTGCCGGGGATGAAGCCTACTTGGTCCCCATGAATGATCTTTTTAATATGTTTTTGAATCTGATTTGCTAAGACTTTGTTGAGAATCTTTGCGTCTGTGTTCATCAGGGAGATCGGCCTATAGTTTTATTTTTTAAGTGAATCTTTATTAGGTTTTGTGATTAAAACGACATTAGCTTCATAGAAGGAATTTGGTAGTGTTCCTTCTTTTGCTATTTGATGGTACAGTTTAAGGAGTATTGGTGTTATTAACTCCTTAAATGTCTTGTAGAACTCTGTGCTGAATCCATCTGGTCCAGGACATTTTTTGGTGGGAAGATTCGAGATTACTTCCTCAATTTCCTTATATGTTATAGGACTATTTAAATAATTCACAACTTCCTGATTCAATTTAGGTAAGTTGTGTTTACTTAGAAATTCATCCATCTCTTTTGTGTTGTCAAACTTCACAGAGTATAAGTTTTTGAAATATGATGTTATAATTCTCTGGATTTCTTGGGTATCCGTAGTGATAACTCCATGTTCATTTCTAATTTTGTTAATTTGGGTTTTCTCTCTCTTGCTTTTGGTTAGTTTAGCTAGGGGTGTATCAATCTTTGATTTTTTCAAAGAACCAGCTTTTTGATTGGTTGATTTTTTCTATCGTTTTCTTAGTCTCGATTTCAGATATTTCTCCCCTTATTTTGCTAATCTCTTCTCTTCTACTGCTTTTGGGATCAGATTGCTCTAGTTTCTCTAAAGCTTTAGGCTGCATTGTTAAGTTGTTTATTTCTGATGTTTCCATTTTTTTGACGTGGGCATTAAGAGCTATGAACTTACCTCTTAGAACAGCTTTCATTGTGTCCCAGAGATTTTGGTAAGTTGTATTTTCGTTATCATTCACTTTCAGGAAATCTTGAATTTCCTTTTTAATTTCTTCCTGAATCCAGTTCTCATTCAGCATCATAGTGTTAAGTTTCCAGGAGTTAGTGTATTTTCTCTTGTTTGATGTGTTGTGGATGTCCAGCTTTAGGCCATGGTGGTCTGATAGGGCACAGGTTAGAATTTCAACTTTCTTGTATATGTGTAGATTCATTTTGTGGCCCAATATGTGATCTATTTTGGAGAAAGTTCCGTGTGCTGCTGAGAAAAATGTGTATTCTTTGGTGCGTGGGTGAAAAGTTCGATAGAGATCTGTGAGGTCCATTTCTTTCAGGGTTTGATTAAGTTCCAAAGTGTCTCTGTTAAGCTTTTGACCTGTTGATCTATCCCATGTAGAGAGGGCGGTGTTGAAGTCCCCAAGAATTATCGTTTGGGGGTTGATTTCTTGCTTTAGACGCTGTAGGGTTTTCTTAATGAATGTGGAGGGGCCCGTATAGGGTGCATATATGTTCAGTATTGTGAAATCTTCCTGGTGAATTGTACCTCTGACTAAAATGTAGTATCCATCCGTGTCTCTTATAATTTTTTTTGGTTTGAAATCCACTTTGTCTGATAGCATAATGGCTACCCCTGCCTGTTTTCTGCTTCCATTTGCTTGTAGAATTGTTGACCAGCCTTTTATTTTTAGAGCGTGCCTATCTTTTGTGGTGAGATGGGTTTCCTGCAGGCAACAGATTGATGGATTGTGATTTTTAATCCAAGTTTGTAATCTGTGTCTCTTGATCGGTGAATTAAGTCCATTAACATTTAGTGTTATAATGGAGAAACTATTGTTAATTCCAGACATTTATTATGTTTAGTAGCTTTTATAAGTATATTGCTTCGCTTTTAATGGTGTTATATTTGCCTTCTGTTCTCCTGGATATGCCTGTTTTTTTCTTCACGCTTGAGTATCATTTCTAGCAGTTTTTGAAGGCCTGGTTTGGTGGCCATGTATCCCTTAAAGTTGTCTTTGTGCTGGAAAATTTTTCTTTCTCCCTCGATCATGACTGATAGTTTTGCAGGGTAAATCAGCCTGGGTTGACATTTTTGCTCATTCAATACTTGAAGTATGTCTCTCCAAGCTCTTCTTGCTTTTACTGTTTCGACTGAGAAGTCATTTGTTATTTTAATAGGTTTGCCTTTAAAAGTGACTTGTTTTTTCTCCCTTGAAGCTCTCAGCACCAGTTCTTTATCTTGAATGTGGAGTGTTTTAACTATTATTTGCCGCGGTGTGCTTCTATTTTGGTCGTATCTGTTTGGGGTGCGGAATGCCTCTTGTATATGAATGGGCCTCTCTTTTTTTAGATGAGGAAAGTTTTCCTTGATGATCGTTTGAAAAATTTCCTCAGGGGTGGTATTTTGAGATTCTTGCTCCGGTATTCCATGAATACGCATGTTAGGCTTCTTCAGGGTGTCCCATATCTCTTGGATATTTCTCTCAAGTATCTTTTTGGCTTTAACAACCTCTTCCATTGAGCTGGTTAGTACTCCCACTTTATCTTCAAGGTCTGAAATTCTGTTTTCTGCTTCATTAGTTCTGTTGATAAGACTCTCTGTGGGTTCTGGGTTGAAGATAACTTGTCTTTTAGCTCAGTTTTAAACTCTGCTTGAGTTTGTTTTAACTGCTCTATGCCACTTTTTGTTTCTTGCACTGTTTTTCTCAACTCCTCCAGATGTCTGTTGTGTTCCTCTTCAAAGCGATTGATTCGATTATGTAATTCCTCCCGGATTTCCTCTTTCATAGTATTGAACATGGTAATGATCATATTTTGAAAGTCGTTATCCTGGGTCAGGCTTTCTTGGCCTTTTTCCGCGGGTTTGTTCTTGTTGGAGTCTAACATTATGGGATTAATTTCTTCAGTGGGAAATTTGTTTACTTGAGTGTTGCTTCTCATGGATTTGCACTTTGACTTTGGCATTGTCATTTTAACTCTTAAGATCTCTCAATTTCACTACACTGAATTATTTGGCCTGGGGTACTGGTGCGCGGGGCCCGAACGGGGACTTACCTAGGGCGCGGGGTGAGGCCCGGGTGGACCGCGTGCGTGTCCCGACAGGCGGAGCGGGGTGGGGCGAAAAGGGACGATGGGCGTGTCGGCGTGGAGCTATTTAACCCGAGGGCAGCTGGGGCGGGGCCCGGGCGCAGGGGGAGGTCCTCCTCGTCCCTCTGCCCCCGCGAGGCTCCGGCTGGATGGCGGGAGTCGGAGCCGGGTCCCTGTGGGCTGACCTGGGGTCCTAGAGCGCGCGTTGAGGCCCGGCTGGATCTCGCCTACGCGTCCCGACCGGCGGAGCGGGGGTGGGGCGAAAAAGCTACTTCTTGAATTTTGATGGAGGTCAAAATTTTGATATATTTTAGTGTGCTAAAGCCAGAACTTTGCTTGCTCAATAAAAATAAATAAGTGACTCTTGGCTTCCCATACCTTCAATACCTTGTGGATAGCAGTTTCTTTGGCTCCTCCTGCACCACACTGGATTCTTGTTTTCCAGAATTGGATTCCAATGTTCCAGTGCCATGTTAATGGGTAAATCTCTCCTAGCCCTTGGAATGCAATTTCCATTAAGGCTGAAAAATGAGGGCCGTGAGCAGCAGTGGCAGGTTTTCCAGTGTATGTAAACGTTGTCTGCAGGGAGATGGTTGGAACTCTGGAATCAAAGCATCCCTGTCACCGCAGTGCTTCATGTCTCTCAGAACTCCCTGAAGATCATTTGGCCTCTGTGAACACAAGCAGCTGATAAAGGGCCCCCTCTAAGTTTACTTCTTATCTGCTCCCACAAGCAGGGAGTAGCCAAAGCTGCAAAGCAGAGAAACCAGCCACAGGAAGCATCTTGGAGCCATGGTTTGGGTAGGGTCCAGAGCACTTCCACAGGTGAACGGGGCTCAGGAAAGACCCAGTCGTGGGCTTTCCCCAAGCATGAATCATACTTGTTTCCCTTGACCTTCATGGACCACATTTGCTATTTCTAGTCCAAAGATTGGCCAGGGACAGTGAAAATGGAAAAGAGCTGTGGGCTCCTAGTTGAGTGAGGAAGTCTAGAAGAGTCTAGAAGAGCAGAGAGGTTCTGTCCTCAGGAATTAGTGACTGAGCATAAAGCAGGAGCTGGGCCCAGGAGGTCTCTTCCTCGTCTTTCCACCAAAGAATGTGCTGACGGGCTTCCTTCTCAATAGTAAGTACTGTGAGTCCACTGTGCCCTGTGGGCCTTGCTTGAGTTCCTTTGGCTTTGTTCCTTGGTACTACTCCTGACTATTGATGTTAAATCATGAAGACGGGGCTGGGCAGATGGCTCAGCAGATAAAGTGCTTGCCCACAAGCGTGAAGAGGAGATGAAATCCTCAGGACCCAGCCCAAGCTTAGCAGGTATGACAACCCCCTGTAATCCCAGTACTCACGAGGCAAAGACATGTGATTCCAGTTTAGCCAATAGGTGAGCTCTGGATTCAATTGAGAGACCTTATTTTAATAATAAAAGGAAAGATCCATCAAAGAAGACACCGAACATCAACATCAGGATTCCGCGCACACACGCAGGAGAACACACACACACATCTGAATGTCCCCCCCACATAAACATGCAGAAACAACAATAAATATAAAATATTAAAATAATCAAGGACATACCAATATGAAGAGAAAGCAGTTTCTTCCTTTCAAGTCAGCAAGAAGTGACTGCTTTTCATATAATGTAGTTCACCTTAGGAGTTTCAATCAATTAATCCAATTTTCCCTCAATGGGAGACTATTTAAGACAAAAGCAACCACTGGACACTACCTAGCACATTGACAAGCCCAACCTGTCATATATTCTAAGTGAATGTTGGCTCCTACTTGCTCCCTGAGTTCCCTTCATGTGCCTGGCAGGTCGTGGAGCTGAGCTCTACTGAAATGTAAGGTTTCTCTGTAGCTCTTGTGCTAAGTAATATTAGATCCATTGCTAAACCTAATCTGGAAATTCCTAAAAATGAGAAAGTGAAAACCAGAAAAAAAAGTCTTTACAGTAGAATACTATTTATTATTCTGAATGGAAAAAGAAACTGAAAAGTTCCAGACAACACAATATTTGACTATAAGTCCGAGATTTGATTAGATTCATTCATTTTTTTTTTGCACTGAAAGAATCATTACTGGTTTTGAGACATAAAACTGGAACCATGCAGAGTCTTCATAGAGTATCTTCTTACCTTTTTCAAGCATTACCCTAAACTGTACCAAGTATGTGGATTAAAAATACCCAAAGCAAAATAACCATTCTAACTTAACTTGCAAATGAATCAAAAGCCATGGTCAGCAAATCCACAGTTGAACTGTTTTTGTCAATTCAAATCAGGAAAGCATTGATTCATGTACAGATCTATTTATTCAGCTGTTCCGGGAACAAATTTAGTTTATGGATATAGAGATAAACAAAACAGTTTCTAATCTGTTGGCCTCTTAACCACCCATGCAAACAGGCACCTTATGTATAGTCCTACCCAAGAAGAGGCACTCATATAAAGAACTCACTGCCCATCTGATGGATAGCTTAGTAGGGAGAGGCCCAAGTGCTCTGAGATCACAGGAGATTATCAACCCGTTTAATCAAAGAAGGCTTTACAGAAGAGGCAGCCTTTCAGCTGCTCCTTAAAGCAATCAATCTGCTTGTCTGGTCCCCTTCTCCTCCCCAGTTAGTCAAGCAAGCAAAGGCCAAAGGTTCTAAGGAGGCGGCTCCATTTTTTCCTGCCCTGAGAATATAAGGCAAAAAAAGAGGGAAAGAACAAGGAGAAAGGAAATCAGAGAAAACACATTGTCAGTTTTCAAGTAGCTTCTAAAGAATCTGAATGTCTGCAGCTTCATTACAAAGGCCTTGGAAAGAAAGGCATTGGATGGCAATTCCTTTCATCGCGCACCTTGCTTCTTCAGTGTGTTCTCTCTCTCTCTCTTTTTCTATTATGGACATGTAAGTGGATTTTAAAGAAGTGAATCTTTAAAAATATACTTAAGTATAGTGTTTCTCATTTTCTTACCATTCTATCTTTTACGTTTATTTATTCTCTCAGTGTTCATACATGAATATAGCGAATTTATGGTATTTTATACCTTAATCCCATCCCCCCACCATTTCCCATTACAACTCTTCTTCCTTGCCAGTCTTCTCCTTTTTCATGTCTTTTCACCAAGTTTCATCTGAGATACCTTGATGGCAATGTGCCTTTATCATTCTATTTTAAGGGATTTTTTCCCCCCACACTTATAATTTGAACTTTGGAAGGTCCACTTTTTATTTCAACTTTTTGCATTTTTTGAGCTATTGATTCTTATTATCTTGATTTCCACTTTAAAATAAAATAAACATCACAAATAAAAATTTTCCTGAATGTTTTGGGAATGCTAACTAGAAGAAAAATAATTATATTCCCTCTCTCATCTCTTTTTCAACAGTTTCTTTGAAATGTTCATTTCACCTCTCTCTATGCTCTTAGTATTTCTCAGATGTCTGACGATCTCCACTTGTCTGTTTACAGTGATGAATGCATGCATTTCTTTTCTTTTTGTACACGTCTTTTTCATAGGTATCTCCCCTAAGTGGAAGGGATGAGGCAGCAAAGACCTGCTGAGAGGCATGTTTCTCTCCAGACTGGAGGGTAAGGCAAGGTCTAATCAGTTTCTCAGAGGAAGGATGGTTCCATCCTTCTGGAGTCTGCTTTACCTTTAGAGCTATTTTACTTTTCTCCTGCTGCTATATCCACCATCACCACGACTGCCACCAAAGCCACCATGACCACTGAGGTTTCCTTCATGACCAAAATTGTCATTGCTACCTGTGGAGATTGACTTCAGTTATAACTTGACACTTCAGAGCTGAACTTAGAGCACACCTGTGCAGAATTGTTTAGTTCAAGTATACCTTTGATGGAGCTTGAAGGAAGTTGTCCTATTGCACAATTGATTTGGGAAAATCCATCGTACAGTGAGTGGATCCATTCCTTGGGCAAGAAGATCGGATGGAGCAAAGCTGGTTGGCTATGGCAAGCTAAAATGCAGCTTTAGTTTTCGTTCATTCTCTGCTCTTACTGTGGACATGGTGTGGTGGCTTCTCTCAGTTCCCAGTGCTGGTATGACTCTCTTGCCATAATGGACCGTGTCATACTTAGATACAGCTGCCAATTTGATGGTGGAAGGTTTGAGCTCTGGGCACATTTGTAAAGAACTGCTAATTGAAATAAATCCCAAGCAGCCTGCAGGAAATTTTCTGATTGATGAGGGGGACCAGACATGGTGGTAGAGCCAGTTTCTGGGCAGATGAATAAAATGAAAGTGATGCTGGTTTGGCAAGGGAGGATTGCCCCTCTCAGTAGTCCTGTTGATTTTGTGTGGCCAGTTCTCTAGGCCATTGGTATTGGTGTGGGCTCTCCTGCCAAGATGGACAAAGAACTGTAACTGGACTATTGTAAGAGAAAATGAAAACCCTTCTTCCTTTATAAACCCTTTGGAGGTGAATTTATCAACTGAGTAAATGCCACAGACTATAATCTGCAAATATAAGCCAATAAATCTTGTGTTCTTCTAAATTATTTGGGCCAGGCATTATTTACAACAATGGAATAAGACATTAAGACACCACCAAACCACCTCCAGGACTACAAGTTCAACTCCCAGAAGGTCTTTGTCTAGATGAAACACCAGCCATTTCTTGCTTCCACAGAGCTTTCCTTATGTCATACTTGCTGCCATTCATGGAATGGCATTTCAGAATGACTGGCTATCCACAGAATTCTGGTCACCAAAAGGTGCAAAAGCAAAGCCTTTCTCTCCACTGCCACATTGCTTTTCAAAACAATTTCACTTGGGGACATTCTTCCTTATTCTAGGAAGTATCTTCCTTAATGCCACCAACCAAGATCTTTTTCACAAAATCAAGTGGGCACCTGGTCTCTGCGAATCTCTCGATACAGCAGTCTTTGGTTCCCTAGCTTTCTGTCAGCTGATGTAGCTGGCATTCCACAGAGGACAAAGGCCTCGGAGAACACAGTATTTTAATGTCTTAGACAGCAAATCTCCCCATGGCTCAAAGCCGCTCCTCAGAGTCCTGTGGTTGTATGGAAGCTAAACCCTGATAAAGAGTTTCAGCAACTGGGCAACTGTGGATGTTGTTGCTTAGAAGATTTAGTATGGTATTGAGGAGGCTTTAATGATGCTAGTTCTTGGCTAAATCCAGGAGTCATTTTGATTTACAGTATTTCCATCTCACAATGAGTTTATGCATGGGCTTCAGTTCAGAATGAAATGAGTCATCAGTTGAAGAATCCCTATTTGCTTATAAAGTGATTGTCCACATAGAAAATTCCAAAGGTTCTTGGAACAACAGCAAAAGAATCTCTGAATAAGTGAATTTAACAAGGTTGCAAAATCTGAGATCAACAAATGAAAATCAACCTAGTTTTTATAGAAATAAATATGTAAGTGCTGCAAAACTGCAATTTAAAAGCACAGCACAATTTATAATCACTTGAAGATAAACTACCTACATATGAGTAACACAAAATTCATAGGATCCATATGCTAAAAAATACCAGGATCCCATGAAAGAAATCACATTTATATTGGTGGACATCATTTTTATGGACTGAAACATTCAAACATGTGAAGATGCTATGTGTACCCAAACTGGCCCATTAGATGAATTCCTACCAAATACCAGTAAAGCAATTAGAAAAATAAATTCTAAAATTTACATGAAAAAAAAACTAAGGAATAAAGTCTGTTAAAATAATTATGAAAAATTAAGGACTAGGGAGATAATTCAGTAGTTAAAGCCTTTGTCTCACAAGCAAAAACACCTGACTTCAGATTCCCACATCTCATGTAAAAGTACAATCAAGTGATATGGTGGTGACCTATAATTTCAGCCCTGGAAGACAGAGTCTGGGAAACCTCAGAGGAATGCGATAAGGAGATAGAGCAATCCAGGATGATTCCTAACTGTCACTTTTGGACCTTGTACAGGTTGCCCTGCCACTTGGGCCATGTGAGCCAGCAGAATTCAATTGTATTGGAGTTTCTGTCACAGATAGAGATGCTATTTGGAGCCTTTGGCAGGCTCCCAGGGGTGAATCACATTGAAGGCCCTTGGGATTTTGGAGCAAGGCCTGCCATCATTGATAGGCAACTATTCTCCCTTTGAGAGGCAGTTTTTGGCCTGTTATTGGGCTCTGGTGGAAACTGAACATTTGACAATTGGTCATCAAGCTACCATGCAACCTGAGCTTCCCATCATGAATTGGGTGTTATCTGATCCAGCAAGTCATAAAGTTGGACAGATACATTGGCAATATATTATCAAATGGAAGTGGTATATACAAGAGAGGACCTGAGCAGGTCCTTAAGACATAAGTAAATTGAATAAAGAAATTGCCCAAATGCCTTTGATTCCTCAGCCTGTTCCTAAATATACACCTATGGCCTCCTATGCCCTATGATCAGTTGACTGAGGAAGAAAAGACTAGGAGTGATTTACAGATGGTCCTGCATACTATCCAGGTGCCACCCAGAGGTGGACAGCTGCAACATTATAGCCCCTTTCTGCACAATCCTGAAGGACACTGGCAAAGGGAAATCTTCACAGTGGGCAGAACTTTGGGCAGTGCACATGGTCATATACTTTGCCTGGAGGGAAAAATTGTGTACTATTGCAGTTCATCTGCATGCTTGCTGATAAATAAACATCAAATGGCTTAAGGGAACAAGGAGTTTATTTTCTCTTATGATTACTGATTACAGTTCTTAGTCCAGCTTGACTGGAGAGCATGTAACAACACCAAGGCCAAAGGAACTAGTCATACCATCTCTATGAAATGGCTGAGAAAGGGAAGATCCTTACTTGCCAGACCAGCATGTCTAGCCAAGAATACACAAGGATGCCAACTTCCTCAACTGACTGTCAGTATTTTATTCATCTGTTCAGGGCCTAGTCCCACCCACCATAGGCTGGGCCTTCCCTATCAGCTAGATAATCAATCTCCCAGGTTAGCTCTGGGCTTAATCCAACCACTAATTCTCCACAAATGTGCCCAGAGCTCAAAACCTTCAACAGTCAACTTGATACCTGTGCCTAACTATGACATATACTGTTTCATGGGCTGTATCCACTGGTTTGGCTGGATGGTCAGAGACTTGGAGAACATAATTGGAAAATAGGTGAAACAAACATCTGGGGACAAAGTATGTGGATAGATCTCTCCAAATAGGCAAAA
The DNA here is from genome assembly GCA_023101885.1 of Typhlomys cinereus. Lineage (NCBI taxonomy): Eukaryota > Metazoa > Chordata > Mammalia > Rodentia > Platacanthomyidae > Typhlomys > Typhlomys cinereus. The sequence continues at coordinate 851,095 of JALPQD010000507.1, forward strand.
ATATTTGTGTTCCATGCAAATGCTCATCAAAAGGCATTCAGTAATCAGGTGGATAGAATAACTTATTCTATGCACAGCCAACTTCTTTTCCTGGCCATTCCTGTCGTTACCCAATGGGCCCATGAGCAAAGTGGATATGGTGGCAGAGATGGAGGTTATGCAAGGACTCTAAAAAATGAACTTCTACTCACCATGGCTGACCTGGCTACAGCTGCTACTGAGTGTTAAATCTGCCAGCAGCAGAGACCAGTGTTGAGTCCATAATATGGAGCCATTCCCCAGAGTGTCCATCCAGCAATGGGGTGGCAGGTTGACTACATTGGACCACTTCCAAGATGGAAATTGCAACACTTTGTCTTTACTGGGATAGATATTTACTCTGGGTATTGGATTTGCCTTTCCTGCACATAATGCTTCCACTAAAACTACCATTCGTGAACTCACAAAATACCTTGTTCACTGTTATGGTATTTCACATAGCATTGCTTTCAACCAGGGAACACATTTTTTTTTAAATTTAATACATTTTTATTATTATTTCAGCTCATACAAACTTAATAGGTACACCAGTTCCCTCCTTCCCTTCTCCTCCCCCCAAACCCCCTGCTTCCCCTCCCCTCACTCCTCCCTCCTCATCCCACAGTACCTCCCGCCCCAATTCTCAGAGAGTCCTTACTTGTGCATGCCTGACTCTCCTCTGGGCCCATCTCTCCAATGACGTAAATGGACCCAGTGGCATTTCCCCTAACCCTTTCCCGTATTCCCCTTAAGCATAGGAACACTACTGTGGCTGCCAATCCCTTGCCTCCAAGGATCTTGGTGCCTTTAGTAAATGCTAGACTTTGTGAGGTCAATAGTGTGTTGGACATTGCGCAGGGCATGCAAAGTCCAATTATGATTGCTTCGGCCCTAACTTGTGTGGAGTATCTTGCAAATCATTGCTCCTCCCATTCTTTTGCTCTTACAATCTTACCGCCCCCCTCTTCCGCAAATGTCCCTGAGCTTCAGGATGGGGAGAGATTAGGCTGGCCTAGTTCTATGTGGTTGATATAGAGTCTCTGAAGTTCTGGATTGTGGTTTGTTAATTTTCTTTTGCGGTTTTGCTGCTCCTGCAATGCCCTTCACTCCATCCTGCTGGGCACTGTATGTCACCCCCTGGCCAGAGACAAAAAGCTGTTAAACTGGAGTCTTATTATAAGAGCACATTCAAGGGTAGATGTAATAAAAGTAGGAAACCTCAGTGAGGGAAGGGTCAATCACCCATTTGCAAAATGGTTACTTTTTATCTGCCAGTCTATATGCCCTCCCCTTCTGTTGAGATCATACCCCCTTAGTTGTAAATGATCAGGAACGAACGTCTGTGAACTTAACCAGGTGTCACATTACTTACTTGCAGTCCTTGATGGAGGCCTATTGTCTCTACTGTAACATGATCACTTCTCCCCTTGTTTCATGTGTGGCCCTCCAACCCCATCCCTCCTGTTCATAATCCTTGCAATTACTGTAGATAATACATAGATTTACCTATGAGTGTCTCAAGGTGGGCCAGGTGGGTTTGTTATTAGGAGCCACCTATTAGGGAGTACATACGACACTTAATTTTCTGGGTTTGGGATATTTCACTTAATATAATTGTTTCTAATGACATCCATTTCCCGGCAAATTCCAGTAATTCATCCTTTTTGATGGCTGAGTAGTACTCCATTGTATAGATGTACTACTGTTTCCTTATCCACTCATCAACTGTTGGACATTTGGGTTGATTCCATGACTTTGCTATTGTAAACAGTGCTGCTATGAACATGGTCGTGCTTGTGCTATCGAGGTGAACCTCTGCTGTATTGGGGGTTATTCCCAAAAGTGGAATAGCAGGGTCATATGGCATTTCAATCTTTAATTTCTTTAAGAATCTCCAGACGGCTTGCCAGAGTGGCTGTATGAGCCTGCATTCCCACCAGCAATGTAGGAGAGTTCCCCTCTCTCCACATCCTCTCCAGCATTTGTCGTTGTTTGTATTGTGGATTTTTGCCATCCTGACTGGGGTGAGATGATATCTCAGGGAAGTTTTGATTTGCATTTCCCTGATGGCTAAGGAAGTGGAGCATTTTTAAGATATTTGTTAGACATTTTAATGTCATCCCTGGTAAAGTTTCTTTTAAGTTCCAGGGCCCATTTTTTAATTGGGCCATTGGTTTCCTTGGTGTTTAATTTTCTAAGTTCTTTGTGCACTCTGGACAGCAGAGCTCTATCAGATGTGTGGTTAGTGAAGATTTTTTCCCATTCTGTGGGTTGCCTTTGAGCTCGTGTTACAATCTCTTTATCTGAACAGAAGCTCTTTAATTTCACAAGATCCCAACTGCTGAGAGTTGGTAGCAGTGACTGTGCCATTGGATATCTGTTTAGGAAATGTTGGCCTAGCCCAATCAGCTCGAGGGAGTTCCCTATCCTTTCAACTGCTTTTTATAGTCTCTGGCCTGATATCAAGGTCCTTGATCCATTTGGAATTAAGTCTTGTACATGGTGACAAGTACGGGTCCAGCTTTAATCTTCTGCATGTGGAGATCCAGTTTTGCCAGCACTATTTGTTGAAGATGCTGTTCTTTTTCCATTGGATTCTTTGGACTCCTTTGTCAAAGACCAAATGGCTGTAATTTTGTGGGCTTATATCTGGGTCTTCAATCCTTATCCATTGATCTGTGTGTCTATTTTGGACACACAGGCTGTCTTTATAACTATGGATTTGTAGTATAGACTTAGGTTTGGTATGGTGATACCTCCATACACATTTTACAGCTAAGGAAGTGTGGCAATAGGCTTATGCTCATGAAATTCATTGATCTTATCATATTTCCCACTACCTGAAGCAACTGACTGGATAGAATTGTAGAATGGCCTTTTAAAGACACACAAAAAATTAAGGTACCAGTTAGTAATAGTCTGGAGGGTTGGAACAGAGTCCTTTAAGAATAGTGTATGCCTTGAATAAGCACCTGATATATGGTGTTGGGTCTCCTATAGCCAGAATTCATGGGTCCAAGAGGTAGAAGCTGATGCCTTGACTCTCACACTTAGTAACCTATTAGGAAAATTTTTACTTCCTGTTCTCACAAATCTGTACTCTGCTGGCTTGAAAATTTTGATTCCAGAGCAGTGGATGCTTTTGCCAAGAGTCACAATAAACATTGCATTGAACTAGAAGTTGAAGCTTCCTCTTGGCTATTCTGGGCTCCTGACGCCTTTGAGTCAACAAGCTAAGGAAGGAGTAGCACTGTTAAAAGGTAAGGATCCAAACTACCAAAAGGAAATTGTACTGCTTTTCCATAATGTGTGCAAGGCAGTGTGTTAATAGAGTGCAAGAGATCCACTAAGACATGTTACCATGTTCTGAGATTAAGGTCAATGGGAAATTGCAACAACCCAATGCATGCAGGATGGTGGATAACCCATATCCTTCAGGAATGAAGGTGTGGGTGATACCCCCCCAACTCCGGTAAATAGCCAAGACCTGCTGAAGAACTTGATGAAGGTACAAGAAATATGGAGTTGCTAGTGGACTTGCTGTCGAGTTCACCCTTCGAGTGTCTTGCCTTCTTCGAGCTTCATTCCCTTCCTTGTGGCTACTGCAGTTACCCTCTGTTCTTGGCTGACCCAGAGCGTGGCCCTTTCAGTCTTGCCTATGTTCACATTGTGAAGCCTGGTCTCTTAGGCCTTCCCACTGCTCATCACTGATGTCAGAACCCAGTATCTTCAACCCTCCAGTGAGACAGAGACTCGAGATCTTCTTGGGATCCTTCGGCTTGTGAAGCATTCTGGTCAAGAATGAAGCAGCTATGGGCAGCTACTTTGAAGGACACTACTTTCACTATGAGTTTATTTGATAAAGCTACATATACATTCTATTGATTCTGTTCTTCCAGAGAACCCTGACTAATACGGTCTCCATAGGCACATTCAAGTGCCCTCTTGAACACCTGCCAGCACATACATGTACAGCCACCTATATGCAAAACACATGCACAAACACGAACATGTGCATGCACCAAAAAAATGAAGGAAAAGTTTGAGAAATCCCATTTCAGAGTCACTGCATAATTACCAGTGATCAGTAAGTAGTATTTCTCACTAGAGGGTAAGTAATTTTAGGATTATAAAAAGTAATGGCTAAAAGAACTTAGTTAAGCATCTTGCATATATATGCTTAGCATATGTTAGCTATTAATCTAACATTTTATAGCTCAGGAAGTGGCTTTCAAAAGATGCTATCCCCTGTTCTAAAGCCCAGATCATTTACCATCGTGCTACAAACAGCACCAAAAAAGAATTACCTTTCCAAACGCTACTCATTGAGCCTTATTGATCCATAAGTGAGAGAAATCCAACATCTTTTCAAATATACTAGTTTACAGATAATGAGATTCTACTTGGCCAAGCTATTCAGAGGGTTCAGTCCAGTGATTATCCTCAGCATTTTCAGTAATGAGTCTCTGATATGTATTTAAGGTTCAGAAATTTCCAGTCTGTAAAGCATAAAATGTCTTGTTACTTCCCATAAATGATTCCTGGCAAGTATGACTATCCCAACAAGCCCATGATCAATAGGAACATCCTCATTTGTGTGTATATTTTCCCAGACCAGAGCTTTCTGTTGCTCATACACCTGCAGACACCAGAAGAGATTAAATGGGCTCCTTGATACATCCTATAAAATATTGATTAAAGATCTAGTTGCAATAAGTGTATTAATGTAGACTTAGAGCACTCAAGTGAAGAAGAATACCCTGAGGGGAAACGATTTTATCAAGCAAGTGAGACAAAAATTGGATACTCGGAAAATGGTGAGAATGTTCTTGGGTGCATAGTTCCTTTTTGCAATCACACATAGCAAAGCAAGACTTTTAACAAATGATCCCAGTGATAAAAGCCTGGCCCTTGGAGGGAGAGCTAATGTGGAGGAGGAGAGAAATGGAAACAAGCAAGAGAGGAGCAGTCACACAGATCACTTCTCAAGCTCACAGTCACAAAACTTTGCGTTTCCCATGTCTTATTTTCATAATTCTGTTATTGTGATGAATACATGACCCAGGGATTCTAGAAAAGCAAGAGATTTTTTCTTTCATGCTCATTTATCAGTACATTTCATTATGATGGTCTGAAGGAAATACCAATGTCAGGAGCCCAGAGAACCAGTCACACCATATCCACTGATAAGAGATGGTCAAGGACCATGCATACCTTCTATCTATCTGGCAGATCTGCTAAGGTGTCAATCTCTCCATCTTATTGACCCATATATGAGCAGTGGTCTCATCTACTATGAGCTGAGGCTTCCCATATCAATTATGCAATTAGACAGGTTTGCCTTAGTTCCTCATGGGTGTGCCTAAAGGCTCAATTCTCAATTGTCAAGTTGATAACTTTAAGGGTCACACACACTTTATTTTATCTCCCCCCCATTCCCACTGAAATGAAAGCAAACCACTGTTTTTCTTTCACAATGCCTGAAACTCAGTCTTTTTACATTCCTCAAATTAAACTGCTTAATTTTCTCACTGATTATCTCAGACATCGATTTGCCCTGTGTTTGGGCAGACTGTTCTCTCTAGAATCCCAGGAGGACATTTGTCTTTCTTTTTTGTAGATCGCAATATTTGGCTCAGGAGTTAAAGCCTTTTCCTCACAAGCAAAAGCACCCAAGGTCAGATCCCATATCCCATATCCCATATAAAAAACCAGCAGGGTGGATCTGGCAGTGGCCTGTAGTTCTAGCCCTGGAAGGCAGAGTCTGGGAAATCCCAGAGCAAAGCAATAAGAAGGTAGAACAATTGCAGGATGGTTCTGGATGTCACCCTTGAGTCTCCACAGACACGTACACTCAGCTCACACATATATGCATACAACTTGAGGGCCCTCTTGTACAGGCACCATAAAAATAAAGAAAAAAGAAAAAGAAAGAAAAAGAATAGAAATGGAATGAAAAAAAATTACAGTAATTTAGATCCCCATTGCCCTGCCCCACAAAGGCCCATGGGTAAAAGGTTTGATTTCCGATCTATGATACTGTGAAGAGGCGATTGAACTTTTAAGAGGGGGGACCTAGAGGAAGGAAGTCATGGAAAGCCCCCCATGGAGGTGATACGGGGACCACAGCTCTCTCCTTGTCTCTCTGCTCTCTGAGCAAGATGTGAGCGAGCAGATTGCTCTTGCCTTGTGTTCCAGCTGCCATACTCTGCTGCCATGGTTTAGGCCCGTGCTTTAAATGCAAAAGCCAAGCAATGACAGATTAAAAAAAAAAATCTCTGAAAACCATGAACAAATTTAAGCCCTTCTTCTTTTTTTTTTTTTTTCCTAAGATCACATTTTTTAATGTTCTGGGAGAAAGGGGAAGAGGCACAAGAACTAAAATAGCTTAAACATTCTTTTCAGAGTATTTGTTATTATAAGGTAACATACAAATCTGATCCAATAAAACTTTTCCAGAAAACAAAGCTTTGTTGCTGTATCTTATTTATGAAACACACTTGCCATCTTTAATTCTGTGTATATCTATACTGATAGTCCTAATTCACAAGGCTTCAAATATACAAAATTAAGAAATTAGATCATACAGAATAATTTGACAAAGTAAAAGTAACATATTTTTACATCTTCTGCTGGTACTTTGAAGTCACCAACTTTATGAAAAGCCAAAATACTGGTTATTTAAAGTTTCTTCCATTGTGTCTTTATTTTCCATGAATTTCACACAAAGCCCTTCTTTCTTATGAGTTAGTTATATTAGGTATTTTGTCCCAATAACAGAAGTACAATTAACAGGAATTACAGGTTAAAAAAAATTCTTACAGAATTCCCAATCCTTTTGCTTACCAGATGAGGAAACTAGGGTCTACTTGGGTTAAAAATGTTTTGCCTAGAGGCTCAGTAAGTGACTACCTGTGGTAGTTAGTTTGAGGTGTCAGTGTGACAACTGGGAACACATGCAAGGAAATACCTAGTTAAGATGAGCTTATAGGAGGTCGACTGAGTAATCACAACATGGGAAGATCCAGACCAAAGTGGATGGGACTATTCCTTGAGCACGTGGGGAAGATAGTGAGGTGGTTGGAATCTGGAAGTTTGGCAAAGGTGACATAAGTTGACCCTTGCCAGCTCTGTTCCTGCTGTGGATGTGGCGTGGCTAGTTTTGGTGGTTAGGTCAGTCTTTGAGAGTAACATTCTAAAAACCTGTAACTCAACGTAATGTGAAATTGTAAGCTGGCATAGAAATCTTGTTCCCCTAAATTATCTGGGTCATGCATTCATTGCAGCAGGGAATATAAAGACAAGATGTGCTGGTACAGAAAAGTAGGGTATTGTTATGAAACTGAGATACTAGCAAAGTTCAGTCTAGAGCCAGAACTCTTAAACATCCACCATTGGGTCCAATGTGGAAGACAGTGTCACCCACCAACATACACTGTCAACTTTTAAATGTGAGAGCATGTCTAGTGTTACACAGTGCACCTACATACACTGTCAACTTTTAGATGTGTATTAGAGCATGTCTAGTGTTACACAGTGCTTGAGAGATGCCACTGCTCTAACGACTTGGGCATACTAAATGCATCGCCTGTTCAGGGAGCTCACCCAAGAAATTGTCTCCCAGTGGAGGCATTTAGTTCCCATGGGTGAACATGAGTAAGCCTCCTCCACCCCACCATGTTGACTTCTTGTGGTCATTTCTCTGTGCCACATCCATAAGGATTAAGATCCATACCTTTCTAGCTTATAACACTCTCCTATCTGTGCCCAAAATCAGTTTCTTCCCCTGATATTCCCCGTGCCTCTGATAACCTTAGAGCCAGACCATGAAGGCAGGCCTTGAGAGCATCCCCAAATGTTACCATCTTGTTCTATCTATGGCACCTTTTCTTGAGATGCCTAAGGACATTCCAGATTTATTGTTTTTGTAGTTTTAACCAGGAGTATGAAACATCTGCTCAATATAAGTTATCATTATCTGTCAGTACCACATTAGCTCAGAATGAATCATTTTATACAACTAAAACCCACAGCACATCCCAAATGATCCCCACCATCTCACAATGCCCTCAGAGGCCACTGATTAGCAGGATTTGCTCTTGCTTTTCTCTTCTGCCAAATGGCCAACTGCAGCAGGAGAGAGAATTTGAGAAAGGTTGAAGGGACACAAGTCCCTCTTCATCATTAACATGATTGACATACAAACAGATGTAAAAGAATCTTTTTCATATTACTGGCTTCCTTTAACCCTTTATAAATACTCCCTAGTAAGATAGATATTACACAGATTACTCAATTTTCAAGTCACCATCATTGAACGGGAGTGCCAGCCACATTCCAGGACACCACAGAGATCAAAGGAGAACAAAACAATTCTTAATGGATGTGGGGGAAATACACAGGAACACTTGGGTATGGATAATATTGCCAGGACAACACATAGGCTTTTTCAGCATTGTCAGCTTCTGAGTACATTTCAGTAATGTCATTCCATTGTCCAATATAGACAATGAATATCCAAAATAGAACTCACCTCCCATATCCTAGCCCCAACCAAACACAGAAGGTTGAAAATCTACACATGGCCACTTTGTTGCCAGACACCACAGAAGGAACAGAACACCCCTCGGGGTGCTCTGAATATCAGGGCCGTCTGGCCCTGGCATTCATCCTGTGCAGAGAGCCATGGTGAATGAGGCTGATGGGGAGAGCCAGACATGAAATCCCTTAGATACTACCACTCTCTGAAACTGATGGAGGTTGGAAATCTCTATATTTTGACTTATTCAGGAATCACTCTAGACACAAAAAGACCTGTCCCAGTCAGTGGTTTAAATCCATTTTACTGCCTACCACTACAAGGTAGATTAAGACAAGGTCTAATTTTTTAAACAAATATAATTATACTGTTCTAGTCAAATACTTGTTGATGGTTAAGAAGATGAAATAATCTACTCAATAGAACAATATGATTAGACTGGGTTTAATAAAATAGATAAGTATGTATCCAACACATAAAAACAAAAAAGCATACAGCAAAATAGAATTATGCACAATATCTAGACTATCTGTAGAATCAAATGTAGTCTATTAATGTGAAAACAATGACCAAGGGAATGCAGGTGTGAACACCTGTAAAACTAGGTTGATTCCAGGGCAAAAAGTTCTAGAGACAAAAATATTCCACAGAAAATGAAACTGAAAGGCTCAATATTTACAACTAACGAATAAAATGTTCTCTTCCCAAGATGATGAAGTATAATAGTAATCCTACAATTCTGGAAGGAAGAGCCAGTACCTTCATTCTCTTGATAGACACAAAAGTGAGATGATTTTGATAAACTCAGTATTTATGGAGATAGACCATCCAGGCTTCCTATGACCTCAACTCTTTTGGAGGCCAGAGCACCAAGTGGACTATTCCTCACCTATAACTTCTTCATCATTTTTCAAGCTAATTATAAGCTATCAAAAAGAATCAGCAAAAGTCTATGAAACTACCTTCATCCAGCAGGTTGCCATCTTCCTTTACTCCTGAGAAGTCTTCAGAAGTCTCTGAGCCATTCTCTGTCTTCTGAATCATCAAAAAGGTAATTTATTGTACATTAGGTAACTGCTGTATCTGAGAGAATAAACAAGAACACTACTGAGAGAAACTGACAAGTCCAGTGTTACCATTTCTCTGCTTTGTTGTTTTAGCTTTGTAGTAATAAAACCTTCCCTAGAGGGTTTTTAGTGAAAAAACATGTACTTTGAGATCTGTGGTAAATGATTCTGCCTCCACTAGTGACAGGCAATTGAAACAAAGTTTATTCCTCCTTTTCCATGAGAATGGGTATAGACTAGGGAACTAGAAAGGTGACTAGGCTAGGGCAATGAGGGGTGTTGAGAGGTGAGGCATAAGGTCACATGAAAATAGAAAAGGACCAATGCGGGTGTGAGAGAGAGGAGATGGAGAAGGGAGGAGAGCAGCAAAAAGAAGTTTTGTTTGAAAATGCTATGGTTGTAATTACTTTCTCTGTTGCTGTGAGACAGTGATCTTATAAAACTTAAGGGGAGAAAAGGGAGATTTATTTGGTTTACTGTTCTAAAGATAAGATAATCCATTATGACAAAACTCTCATAGCAGAAGGCTGACTTAGAGGCAGAAGCTGAAAGGGGGGTTAGGACATTGCTGCCGTTATGGAGGCAGAGAAAGCAAGAACAAACCTTTGAGGAAACAGGGCCAGGCCAACAAACCTCAAGGTCCTCCCCTTCTCCAGCAAGTCTCTACCATCTAAAGGTATCATTCACCTTCCCAAACAGCTAAGGATCCAAACGCTTGAGTCTGAGGGACAACTCACATTCAAACCATGATAGCTGTAATAAAACCTAATTCTTTATAAATTAGCAGAAATAATAAATCCACAACTCCCTAGTCATCATGGCTTAATAAATGCATGCTTCTCACTCTCATGTTCTGCCTCTATAGGCTAACTCCTTCCATGATACTGTGTTTGGTCTTCCAGGAGTTCCTGTAAGCTGCCACCTGTCCCCCATCCCTCACCATGATTCTCTGCCTTCAAGCTGTCAGTGGAATCATACCTAATCAGGCATTCTGTGATTCCTCAAAAAGAATGCACATGACTCCATCTTCACAGTGGACTTAGGATTTTCCAACTTCAGTGTTGCGAATGTGGTAGGAATTCCATAGAAACCACACCTCCAGCTTTGAATTTGAATCTTTTCATGGTCTAGTGGCATTTGGTGTGATCTTTTCAGATGTTGACCTTCAACCTACTAGTCACTCAGGAGATTGTGAAAAGTGACTGGAGTTGGCTTCACAGGGAAGGATTGAAGGCAATCTCAATTTAAAGTATTTTCAATTTATAGTGCATTTATCTGACTCACTATGAGTCAAGAAATTCTATATACTTAACTTGGGTAGGAAACACACACTGCGTGCGCGTGCATACATGCACATGTACACATAGGCACACACATGCAAAGTGAATTATTCTGCTATTATCCCAGACTTTTCTTTAACTTTTTGATGTCGGTCAAAGAGGTCGCGAAAAACTAGAAGACATATGAAACAACACTGGTGGGAGAACCTACTGAGCTGTCAATCACAAATCAGGTTTCCTCTTAGTCCTGACAATCTGTGATCCGTGAGTCATGTTGTTCATTTAATAGAAGATTCATCCAAAATGCTCAGGATTGAGAAACTTGGTGAAGTGTCTACTGGAGTAGCAGTTTTACATAGGCTGAACTCCATAGTTACTGCTGTGGTTATAAGGAAATTAGAGGTTAATGATGTTACTGGACTTAATGTGTGTGCTCTTCTGAAGATCTCCAAAGCCTGATTGCCTCTGTAGCTGAGAAACATTGCTGAGATGAGCATAAGTCATTTGGCATCAATATGCATCTGAGTATTACTATCAAGATTTGAATATACAATTAAATCAAGAATGAATATGAGATAAACTGGTTAATGGCCGAATAAACCAGCCCAATGCAATTTCCCTAGTGCCTTATTTTCTTCTTTCATTTTACATTATTAAAAAATAAATACAGAATATCAACCCTAATGATTTTTCTACTTTATCATAATAACCCTGTAGTATTATTACATGGTCTAATAGTCTGAGAAAAGGTCCAGATGAGAAATCACATTTTATTACCTAGGAATATGTGACAGGAACAGGACAATGCATTTATTAATGGATATTAGATGTAGTATTTTTACAGCTAGAACTATGTATGTCAGAAAAAAAGACTTTTTATACATCAGTATGTGTGAGAGTGAGGTTAAGAAAGGAGAATTCGAGAGGTTGGAAATCTAACTCAACAGGAAAAAATTTATCTAGAAGTGCAAATCATTGGGTTTAGTCCTCAGTGCACACACATGTGCGCGTATGCACGCGCGCACACACACACACACACACACACACACACACACACAAAATGGAGAATTTACAGAACTACTGACATAAAATTTTAAAAGCATTATATTATTTCCTCATTTTGTAATTTAGCTTTAAATTTGCAATTCTTTTCAAAATATTTGTTATGGTTCTAACTGGTACTTATAAGCTGTGATAGTAAAACAGAATTTTCCTTAGGTATCTCTCTGGAGATGACGTTCTTGTTAAAGTCTATGTGTGCATTACTGAATACAAAAATACATTAGCGGCTGACGGATAGTGCTTTGAACCAGAGCTGGGCAGCTTGATTATCTAATGGGAACTAAAGTACTCTGAGATAATTTGGTGAAATCCTCATTAGCACAAATCTGTTTTATTTTAAGTGTTTTTATAATATATACATCTGATTACAGTCAGCTGAAAGTCAGTAATTGTATTAGTTTAAATCTGAAACCAATTAATGTATCACACCAATAAATAATGTCCAAGGGACTGTTGTCCTAATAATGTCAAGGTCATTTTATCAATTAATATAATTTGTCAAATTAACAATTCAAAGAATAAAATCACCTTATCCCTGTAGAAGTCAAAAAAGGGTTTTGCTAAAATTCAGCAATTATCTCTGTTAAGACTCTTTTAAAATAAGAAATAAATTTCCCTTAATAAAATAAAGGACAGCCTTTTTCAGATCACTAGCCAACACCAAGTAAGTGGTAGAAAAAACAAGCCTAGGATCACCACTATGAACAGTACTATTCGACATAGACCTGTAAATGCAGAAATAGAACAAGTTTAAATAAGAATATTAAAAAAATGATCAAACTAGAGAATATAATCCCCAGGGATGCCACCTCCTTTCCGTTTGTCCCTGGTTTTAGAACTACTTCTCAGCATGAGTGAGTTAAGTCACAGCTTTAACTTCTGAAGATTCCATATTTGAGATTTAATTTTTATTAAGTTCCTTACTATTGGACTTATGAAATAAAGATAGTGGGGACTTGAGCCTGAATCTCCCTGCCTGGGTTCTTTGCAGCATGAGTACTGGGTGTGCTGTGGAAATAGAGTTTGTGGTTAGATAAAGTGAGAATTTTCTCCTGCAAGATTCTATGTTCAGAGTATGCAAGAGATTGTCTAGTGTTCCCAAATGTATCTGACCTTAGATATCTACCCTCATATCTTTTTGTGAGACATGTTTCTGGAAGTCAGTGTTGCAGAAAACATACTTTGAGAAATACACTGCTGAGCTTATAAGTCATCTTGCATATGAGAAATCTAAGAGCTGGAGACAAGAAGCGACCTGCTGAAGGCTTCTAGAATTGGCAAACAGGCTCCTCCTGTCCCATGTTGGTTCCATAAGGTGGCTGCTTTCTCAGAAAGTTCAGGTGGTCTTATATCCTTTACAGTTCTGGAGACTAAAGGTCTCTAGCAAGGTATTGGCAGCATTGGTTTTTCCTGGGACCTCTTCCTCAGTTAACAGATGGCTGGCCCCTTCTGGTATCCCCACATAATGCTTTTTCTGCACACAGGCCTGTCTCCGTCCTACTGTTCTCTTCAGTGAGACACCAGACATTCTAGAGGAGGATCCAACATATGACCTCATCTAACCTGAATCATCCTTTTCAAGACCCTACTAATAAATACAGTCATATCCTGAGGTACTTGAAGTTAGGGCTCCATCATACTGGCTGTGAGGGGAGGCACAATTCAGCCATTTTCCATTGTCCACTGTACCCCTTGGCTTTTCTCAGATACAATGCAAATCTCATAGGGTATAAATCACAGTGTCTGGCTACCTAAATCTAGCCTACCTAATGTAGCAAAAACTAGCTGCAATTATCAAATAGTTCAGCTTGTAGAATGTGCTAGATGCTTAACGAATGCTTGCTGAGTGCATGGGTTATGGAGTCAGAGGACCTGACTCCAGGCCTGTGTTCTATCCTAACAGTGTGATTTTTGAGACAAACAGAGATAATAAGTAACCTCCCATGGTTTGGGTTCAATAAATTCAATAAAATACATCCTTGGCAATGTGCCTAGCACAGAAACTAAGTTCCTTAAATGTTAATTGAATCTGAGGTTGTCTTCGATTCCTAGATACCCATAAAAACTAATTAATAGTAGTGATTGCAAATGCTTAGTAAATAAATTGTTTTACAAAATAACAATAATAAGGAATACAAATATAGTTTACAACATTCTGCAAATTTCTTCTCACAGGTTGAAGACAATTTCAAGTCTAGGTAACTGAAAACCTCTAGGCCAAGGTTTCAATTTCTCCTTGGAATACCATGGAGAGAACCATGTGACTACTTCCTAGGTAAAGTGATGAGTAATTTACTCATTCTGTTGTCTTGTAGAGCATAAAACCTTGGATCTGTGGCACTTTGGACTTTCCTGACCTCTGTACTACAGCTAGCAAACAATAGTTAAAAAAAACATTGAAGTTTTCAGGGTTTTTTTGTATATTCTAGATATTAACTGTCTTTCGGAGTTGTAGCTGATAACGATTATCTCCCATTATATGGGCTGACTCTTCACTCGATTGACATTTTCCTCGCTGAATGGAAAGCTTTGTGTTTCCATGAGGTTTCATTTGTTGGCTGTTGGTCTTATTTTCTGCACTAGTAGAATTCTATTCAGAAAGTCCTTGCTTATGTTAACATGCTGGAACATGCTTCCTATCTTTCTCTCTAAACAGTTTTTGAGTTTTCAATTTTATGTTGAGGACCTTGATCCACTTGGGGCTAAATTTGTGCAAGGTGAGAGGTAGGAGTCTAATTTTATCCTCTCCACCTGTTGATATCCAAGATTACCATTGAAGATGCTGTGTTTTCTCCAGTGTATGTTTTTGACCTCTTTGTAAAAAAAAAAAAGTGTGGCTGCATTTGCATGAATTTATATCTAGGTCCTCTACTCTATTCCACTGATCTATGTGACTATGAGTAAGTTTCACATTGCTTTTGTTGCTATAACTCTGTAGTACAACTTGAAGTATTATAAATACCAAGAACCATGCTACCCAACTAAAAAAAAAAAAGCAACTAAATTCTGAGTTCTTAAAAGAAGAATTACAAATGGCTAGGAAGCACTTTAAAAAGTGTTCAATAACCTTAACCATCAAGGAAATGGAGATTAAAACTACTTTAAGATTTCATCTCACTCAAGGCATCATCAAGAATACAAATGACAACAAGTACTGGCATGGATGTGGGGAAAGAAGAGCTCTTACACACTCTGCTGGGAGGGTAAACTAATGCAGACACTTTGAAAATAAGCCTGGTGATTTTCTCAAAAAAATAAATCCAGCTATGTCATTTGTGTGCATATTCCTAACTGACTCTACATCCTACTGCAGAGATGTTTGCATATCCATGTTCATTGCTGCTTTATTCACAATAGCTAGGAAATGGAATTAGTCTAAATGCTCATCAACTGATGAATAGATAATGAAAATGTGGTATATATACACAATGGAATTTTATTGGAATATAAAGAAAAAATGATATCATGAAAATTTCAGGTAAGTGGATGAAACTGAAAAATGGCATATCGAGTGAGGTCACCTATCCCAGAAAGACACATGATCATGATCTCCCTCATAAGTGGATCCTAGTTTAGAATTTTTAGTTTTGTGTGTTTAACTCAGAGTACCTAAAGAAACCAGATAACCAGACAGGAGTCATGGGGTTATTCTTAACGAGGGGGTAATAGAACTTAGATGATATGAATAATGGGAGTGGAAAAGTTTAGATAGGGAGGGAGGATTGGGGGATGGGGAGACAAGGCAGAAGGAATGATTGACCATAATTAAGAGTATATGAAAAAGACATATGAAAGTACAGTATCTTGTAACCCATAAAAATTTAAACTGTGAAAGAGTTTGAAGAGAGAAACCCTGTGTGCCTGGATGCTGTTTCTAGAAGTCATGGATTACTAAATAAAAATTCTAAAACCAGGTATGTGATACTTTCATATGAGTTGCTGATCAGAGAGGCTCCAGAGAGTTGCTGATCAGGGAGGCTTCCTGCTACTTCTATTGATTGACCTTCAGAAGTAAATGATGATAAGACTCTCTTGCTGAAGACATCATACACCTTAGATGAAATGGACAAATCAAACTTGATAAACACTGGAATCTTCCTCCCTGATGGTTAGTATTCATAATGCTGAAAGGTGTTATGCAGGTTGATGGTAGAGAAAAGGGTCTTACATAGCTATGAGTTCTATAAACTACAATACCAACCTTCTAAGTAATCTATATATCTTGTGTAGTAATGGTATAACTGTTATAGGGTCAAGCAACTTCTTTCTAATTAGATTTGAGGCCTAAACCATAGGAGAAAATTCATGCTTATCACTCTAAACCTGATCTAAAACCCATGGGTGGGATGTCATAGTCCATAGGGGGGGAAACTTATTTTGGTATTAAGCTAAATTTGCATGCTGTCAATGTGCCTCCTAAATATATTTATAACCATAGACAAATACTATTCTCAGCCTTTAATTAGAGGTGCTTCTCTTCATAAGGAATTGCAGTGAAGCAGAACTTCTCAGTGTGTTAAGAATGTGATTGTTGCATGCTCATCCCTAGACATTTATACCATCCTCTCTAAACATTGAGAAGTATCATGGAAGAAAGGTCAGAAAGAATGTAAGAGCTGGAAAACAGAAAGAAGAGCTGAGAAATGCTTCTCCTGGGTCTGACTCAGCTATTACAATCATGAATTCACAACAGCTGTGGTCATCTACACAGAGTCATGATTCCGGTTAGAGGAATGCATGGGCATGGAATCATCTAGGATGGTCCCTAGGGAGCTCCAGCTTGCTTCTCTGCATGTGACTTCCCAGGACAGTAAACACAGCATTCTCCAGGGAGAGGTTCATGAAGAGGATCATGGTAACTTAACCCTCCTTGATGAACTATCAACTACTGATGGATTCTGACAGGGGATGGAATCATTCTCTTTAGATGTGTACCCACTGGTAAACCCACCAGGCTCTGTTGGATGCTTTATACACATATTCATATAGCTAACTCTGCTTAAACTCAGTAGGTCACAAAACAAACACAAAGATACGGAAATGGGAAATGGAGGGGAAAACTGAGGAGGGAAGGATAAGAGAAGGCAGGAGTGGGACTAGCCAGAATACATCATACACATGTATGAAATTGTCCAAGAATAAATTTAATGAACAATAAAAAAGGAAAAAATGTCCAGGAAGATATTGATATTAATTTTTCTTTTTGAATGAATGTAAATAAAATTTCACTCAGAACTTCAAAAAAGAGCTTTGATGCTATTCCAGGAAAAGCATCATCTCTAATTTTAACCAAAGAGGCATCACTTAGAATGAAATAAATTAAGCCCGGGTCTTCCTAATATGCTGTATGACATGCTACTGCTCAGGTCTCTTACCTGGTGATGAATGACTCTTCTAGATCCACTTCCAAGTTTTTAATAAGGTCACACTTCCTCGACTCTGTGTAGATGACTCAGGCCATAATGAGCTTAGAGAAGCTACTAATGCAGATCTACTCCTAAGATCCGCAGGGATTCTTGGCAGTGACCTTAGGTCAACGACTGACTGACTACTCATCAGATTAACCCGAACTTTCATGAAACCCTGCTGCAGTCAGGGGCTCCTTTTTCCAATGCTCCTATCGCTTCTTCCATGGAAGTACGACCTCTATCCCAGTGTGAAGGTTGTCCCCTTCTCTGTCTCCCTTTTCTTTATTCTCCACAGCTAAGTGATTCAGTCAGTCCCTTGCATATCTAATTACATATTGCATCTTCTGCTCATAAGACCTAAATTAACATACAGTCCTAAAGTTTTACCACTTAAACAATAAGCATTTCCTTTGATTCATAAGTTCATTGGTTGTCTGGGCCACACCACCAACTCAGTCTTCTGAGTCAGAAGGTAGTGTTGACTGGGATTGCTCTTGGATCACGGGCATGGAATCATCTAGGATGGTCCCTAGGGAGCTCCAGCTTGCTTCTCTGCATGTGACTTCCCAGGACAGTAAACACAGCATTCTCTCAAGAGATTGAGTGTATGTTCTCTTGCCACTCATGAGCTGGATGTGGCATGCACATAAAATCACATCCACTGCTGTAGGAGCTGCTTGCAGTGTTCCAGCCTTGTTTGTGGGGAACTTGAAAAGGTTTGCTGAGTGCCCAGAGTTTCTTTCCCGTCCATTCCCTGTCACCTTGCATCAGATTCAGGACAGAATGCCAGGAGAAACCAGGCCACAAAAGCATTTGAACTCAACCTTATTTTTTCGAGGAACGAACTGACAATTAGGACTAGGACCAGCATCAAAAAAGAGCAACGCAGCATGAAGTCCTTCTAATTAGTCATATGAACAGAGAGCTTCTCCTCCACTTCCTCACCAGCCCACGCTTGTCAGATCTCATAGGGAGCCCTTGCTCCCTAACATGCTATTGAAAGGGGACTGAGAACAGGTAGGTGCACATTAATCCCACGAATGTCCCTCTATGAGCCACTAAATGTTCTATAAGAATTTTATTTGTATTCTCTTTGGCTTATTGAGATGCAAATAAATCTGGGAAATGATCCTTGTGATTATGTTGCAAAACAAGGGATCTATGAAGAAACTTCTGCATGCTGACTCTGGATAAACCCCAACCTCTTTAGTACTTGGTCACATGTTAATGAGAAACTGAGCAAGATGAAGGATTCAAGATGAAGGCTGGACATGGGCGGCTAATCCTGAAGACTGGATCACTTAGGCTTCTGTGCTTTATGTATTGTTGTTTTTTCCCATAAAAATTTAAGTGTCACTGAAGGTCACCAGGCCTGTTGTCAGAAAAGATTAGGGAAGACACTGACTTGACACCTTGATGAAGAAGCTCTAAGTGATGATGACACAATGTCCCTGCTTTTGAACCAGATGGGAAGGAAGACAACTCCTGAAACCACATGGTATCTTGCTACTGCCTGGGTTCTCACAGTGTGGGGCCTGACTTTCCATCATATGTCTGTTCTTGACCATACACACACACACACACACACACACACATACACACACACACACACACACACATATATACACACACATACATATATATGTTAATGTGAGTTTAATCATTTATTTTGTATTTCATGCCTGTTATGTACAAAATGACTCTCTTTACTATAAGTACAAACATGCTTTTTATTGTTATTTAATCCATGTACTACTTCATTATTAAATTGGTCAAAGAAGAGATATACTATGTCCTATGGAACATCAAACTAAAGATAAGATTTGTAAACACTGCTTTTTCTGGATTCCCTTTTCTTTTCCTTTTCTTTTCCCAGTTGGATAAGCCATCTAATCAACTTGTTCATCACTTGTGTCCTTATGGGTGCATTAGTTAACTAGGTTGCAAACTCCTAACAACTCTTTAAGGTCTTCTCCAGGAAGTCTTCCCACCAACACATCTACTTTGTGCTTTTAGTACATACACAGTACTATGACCACTTCCTTTCAGGACAAACTCACCCGTGGATCCCGGAAGACAAACTATGCTGAACAAGCTATGCAGCCTGGGATATCTGCAAGCCTTCACTGTGCATTTATTCAAGGAAGAAAGAGAAGAGAGAAAATTAGTAATGTTGCAAAGAACTGGAAATCATGTACTCAGACCCTTGTCCAATACTTAGCGAAAAGTGTATACTCAGGAACCAGCCCAAGGAGGCTGTGTCATCTAAGGTGCTGAAAGACGGTCACCATCAAGTTGCCTGAAAACAGGGCCTCTCAAAAGAGCATTTAAACGGAACTCTGAAGCATCAGAATGGCTCCGTGCATTCCACTCTGAGCCCTTCTTCTGGCCCAGAGGACATCCATGTTTGAGATGGAACTTCTCACACCTGCCACTCCCATTTGCTCACTAGCCACTCAGTCTTATTGTACTCCTACCACACACTCTTTCTTGCAATCTGGCTGCAGCCCCAACTACTCTCACTAAATGTTCTCTGAAAATCACTGATTACCTCTCTAATCCCCAAATCCAAAGACCTGCTTCTTTGAAGTGCATCCAACTGTTGGGCATCCTTTACTTGGCTTGAATGTGCTCTCCTCCCATGAACCCATCCTTCCCTATGTCTTCTTTCCCTAGAAGGTTCACATCACAAGTGCTTTTCAGTCTTTGTCTCTTTAAGACTGATTTTCTTTAGAGTGATTTACTTTAAAATGCTTTTGTGAGGTATATGTCTGTGTGTCTTTGTGTGGTAAATCTGCCCTGGAAGAGTGTTATTTTATATAAACATTGCTAAAATCACTTTTAGATCTGTGGAAAGGTGGAATATATGATATGTGGCTGCCTAGAGAGATTTTAGGGTATCTACTTCTTAAAAGGGGATGAAGGCATAAATGAACTCTTCAGTTGACCCTCAATTTACCTTCTTATTCACCCTGAATCTATCCCTAAGCAAATTTGAAGATGAGTCTGTTGCCTGATATGACCGATGATGACTAGTCATTAACATGATTTTATCATTATATCCAATTAAATTAGAATCCTACAGGTAAGAAGCTTGCCAAAGCATCTAAGGACAGAACAGGACTTCTCTGAACTTCAGCCAGTATTAGTGCTTCAGCCAGTATTAGCGCTGTTTTGTGTCTGCTTGATAAAAATACATACAGCATAATTTAAGTCTGTCTTGGCTCTTTTATTGTCCATACTACCGTGCCTTGGATCTGAAATGACCCCCAAGGTCCATCTGTTGAAGATTTAATCCAAATTTGTAGTGTTCAGTAGGTGAATAGAGTCTTTTTGAAGTAGGGTCTAGCTAGGCTGCTAGGGAAATGTTCTCAAAGGGGAAGTGGGTCTCTATTCCTTTCATTTCTTCTTCCTGCCAAGCTGACACACAGTGAGAGGCTTAATTCTCCATTCACTCTCACCTTGATGTTCTGACACAGGCCCAATACAAAAGAACCATGTGATGGTGGAGTAAATACTCGTGCAATAAGACAAAATAAAACTTTCTTACAAGTTATTTATTTCAGGCATTTTGTCTTTTAGATAGGTATGGGGAAAGGAAAACAGACTATAGATCCCATCTTCTACCAAACCTTAAAGTTCACCTACAGAACGTGAATGATTACTCTTACTATTCCCCTTTCTATGATTTCATTCCATCCCTACTTTGTTCTGTGGTTCATTTATATAATTCTGAGAAACACAAACTTATAAGCTCTCAAACCATATTTACAATCATTCCCCCAAATGATTTCGTATCCTGACTTTCATGTTTCTATATGTGGTAAAATCATCTTTTTTCTCTACAAAATACGACATTGGATTTCTACTACTACTACCAAAAAACATCAAAAGACTCCACCTGACTTTTCATCAGAAACTGTAGATGCTAGAAGGTAAGGGAATAGAATAATGATTAATGTTTCATTTTTTAATTTCATCCAACTTTGCAATGTTAACAGGAAGTTTGATTTACAAGAAAAAAGAGAAGAAGAAAGAAGAAGGGGAAGAAATCTTGCATCTCAGTTTCTTTTTCCTGTTTCTCTGATAAAATACTCTGACAAAAGTATTTTGAAAGGGGAAAGATTTATTCTGGCTCACAGTCCAAGATACAGTCCATCATGGTAGGGATGTCAAGACAACAGGAGCTTAAAGCATTTGGTCATGTTATATCCATAGCCAAGAAGCAGAGAGGAGAGAGAGAGAGAGAGAGAGAGAGAGAGAGAGAGAGAGAGAGAGAGAGAATGCTTGTTACTGCTCAGTTCCCTTCCTCCATTTATATGGTTCAGGATTCCAGCCAGGAAATTGTACCACCTACTGTGGGTGGGTTTTCCATTTCCATTAATGTAATAAAGATAATCTCCCACAGACATGCCCAGAGGGCTCATTTCCCAGAAGATGTTGGATTGTGTCAAGTTGACAATTAACATTAACCATCACACTTGCCAACCAACCTAGAATTCCATGCCAAATGTAAATAAACAACCTTGAAAAGTAACTATGGGCTATCACATCTAAGTGAAGTCAAATGAAAATGATGACAAGATGTCCTTCTAATTATGGACTAGAGGAAGAATACTAAATTAAAACCTAAGAAATCCAAGTGCAGGCTCCAGTTAATAATTATAGAGCAATAATAATAATGTGATAGTGAAGAATTAGTTATAGCAAGTATACCATACTAATGTATGATACTAATAACAGAATAAACCAATTATAGTATATTTGGGAAATTTCTAGTATGTCAGCAATTTTTCAGTAAATTTAGATGTTGTTTTTAAAACTAAGGCTTATTCAGAAACAAAATAAAGACTCTTTCAGACAAACAAAGCTAAGAAAGGGTGCTCAGTGTAGCCCTTCAAATGAGTCAAAAGAATACACTTAAAAGAGAAATAAGAGCACTGGAAAGACAAATCTAAAAAAAATTTATTAAGGCAATAGCAAAGACATTGTCTTCTAGAATTTATGTCATATGTAAAGTAAAACAGATGACAGCAATAGTTTAAGGGGTAGGAAGTCTGTAAGTGGAGTCAAGTAATTATGAAGTCTTTGCATTAGTCAGGAAGAATTCATTTCTGGCAGGAAATAGAGTCCTGAAAATATGTGATACAAATTGCATCAAGTTGGTGTGGCTGTTTAGAGTAAATATATATTTTTTCCTTTTTAAAATCATATGTTTTTATTTTATTCTTTTTTTAAATTTATTTCTTCCACTCATACAAAGTTGATAAGTATCCTATTCTCCTCCCTCCCTCCACCCCTCCCTGGATCCTCTTATTCCCTCCTTCTTTTTCTCTTTCCTTTCCCCCCTCTCTTTCTCCCAGTGCTCCCCCCCCCCCATTCCTGGAGCATCCTTTGGTGTGCATGTCAAACTTCCCTCTGGGTCCTCTTCTCTGATGAGGTGTAAGGATTCAGTGGCATTGCCTAGAGTTCTTTTTTGTATTCCCCTTTAGTATAGGAACACTATTGTGACTGTTAATCCCTTGCCTCTAAGAACCCTAGTGCCTGTGATCTATGCTAGACTTTGGGGGTTCAATGATATGTTGGTAATTGTGCAGGTCATGCAAAGTCCTATTATGATTACTTCGGCCCTAACTTGTATGGAGTATCTTGCATATCGTTGCTCCTCCCCATCTTTAGGCTCTTACAATCTCACTGCCCCCTCTTCCGCAAATTTCCCTGAGCTTTAGGATGGGGAGAAATTAGGCTGGCCTGATTCCAGGTGGTTGATGTAGAGTCTCTGATGTTCTGAATTATGGTTTGTTGATTTTTTTTCCAGTTTTGCTGCTCCTGCAACATCCTTGGCTCCATCCTGATGGGTATTCGATGTCACCCCACCCCCTGGCCAGAAATAAAATGCTGTTAAAATAGAGTCTTATTATAAGAATAGATTCAAAAGTATATGGAATAAGTGTAGGAAAGTGCTGTAAGGGGGGAATCAGTCTCCCATTTGCAGGATGGTTACCTTCTATCTGCCAGATTCTATGCCCTCCCTTTCTGGTGAGATCATACCTCATCAGATGCAAGTGGCTATTAAGGAGAGTCTGCAAGTCCATCCAGATGTTTCATTACTTACTTGCAGTCCTTGATGGTGGCCTATTTTTCTGCTGTAGCATGATCCCCTCTTTCCTTGTTTCTGGTGGGGCCCTCCTTCCCCTTCCCTCTCTGCTTATAATCTTTGCAATTACTGTAGGTATCACAGAGATTTATCTTTGAGTGTGTCTCTAAGTGGGTTTGGTACTAGGATCCACCTATTAGGAAGTACTCTCCTACATTGCTGTTGGGCCACCTATTAGGAAACTCTTCTACATTGCTGGTGGGAATGCAGACTTATACAACCACTCTGGTGATCTGTCTGGTGATTCTTAAAAAAGTTAAAGATTGAAATGCCATATGACCCTGCTATTCCACTATTGGGAATAATCCCCCATACAGCAAAATCCACCTTGATAGCACAAGCACAATCATGTGCCTAGCAGCCTTGTTTACAATACAAAGTCATGGAATCAACCCAAATGTCCAACAGTTGACGAGTAGATAAGGAAAATGTGGTATATTTATACAATGCAATACTACTCAGCCATCAAAAACGATGAATTAATGAAATTTGCTGGCAAATGGATGGAATTAGAAAAAATTATATTAAGTGAAGTATCCCAGACACAGAAAATTAAGCGCCATGGATAAATATATTTTTGAAAGGCAGGTGCATCTGCATTTCAGTAGTAATGAAGACTTCAAACACTATGGAGCAGTCTAGCTTCTAATATTTCTAATAGTCCTTAAGTTCTTGAAAACATAAAGTCAGCAATTGTGTGGAAGGATTGGGGAACTTGAGTATGTGTACGTGTGCAAGAAAGCCAAAGGTTGCATTGGATATCTGCTTCTACTGCTCTCCACTTTATTTTTTTATTTTTTTAATTGTTTTTCTCCAATCATAAAAGCTCAATAGATACCCTGGTCCTCCCTCCTCCCTCCACTTTTTTTTTTGAGACAGGGTCTCTCCCTGAACCACGAGCTCACTAATTTGACTAAGCTGGCTGGCCAGCGAGGCCAGGCGATCTTCCTGTCTCTACTTCCCCATTCTGGGATTACAGGCATGCTGCACCTGGCTTTTCATGAGCAGTGCTGGGATCTACGCTGAGATTTTCGTGTTCACACACCAACCATTTTATCAACTGAGTCATCTCTCTGACCTTTGAGATCAGTATTTAAGTCTCTACTCAAGGCGTGTTAGAGAAGCAGAAATATCTATAGCAGTCTTAACTCATAATAATCCTTATCGTCAAGGGCAGACACAGTTCCATGTCTGACTTCCTGACTAATCCAGAATCTTTGATCTGAGAGTCGAGCAGTTCCCAGCACCTCAAATATATAATGTAAAACTTAATCCAATTTGAATACAATTGTTTTTGATTGCTAAAAGTTAAATAGGTAATCTCAATATGTCTTTCACAGTAAGGTTAAGAGTATCCTTCCCTTGTTTAAACTTGCTTCACAAGGAGATACCTATTTTTCTGAAAGTGATTCCAATTCTATCACTGCCTCCGAATCCATAGCTAGTCAGATCCCAATGTATCTCAGAAGAGTTGTAAATACTGTTTGGGAAAAGAGAGTTTATCCACTCCTCAATTTGTGATTGCTTTTTTAATTTATTTTAAGTTGCCTTTATTTATTTTTTATGTACTTTACAATATTATAGGTTTCATTTTTCCTTTCTGTTGGCTGTCCTTGCTTATACACATATATGATGTAGATTCTACATATGAGAGAAAAATCAATATTTGTCTTTCCGATTCTGTTTTTGTTTTCTTAACATGATGGTTTCTAGTTTCAGCCATTTCTCTGAAAGTGACAAAATTTCTTCTTCAGGGTTGAATCAAACTTCATTACACACACACATATAGATATAGATATAGGTATATATAGATACATCACATTTCTTTACCCATTAATCTATTATTGGTCATTTATTTAATATTGGATATATATCACATTTTCTTTATTCATCTGAATATTATTTGTCATTTATATTAACACTGGTAAGAACCTGGGGAATATATGTGGAAATTAATAATCATTGAACCAATACAATACAGGCTAATTTATTGATAAAAATGTATCTACACAACTTTAATGTGTTAGTTTTCTTGGTTGCAATAGCTTTGATGTTTTGTTTGTCTAGTAGATAGATAGTCTGATGGTCTAGATTCAAGGAGCTTGAGATGCCAGAAATGGTCTGGCAGAATGTGAAAGAAGGAATCCACAAGCTCAGAAAGCTGTAAATACTTCAGCAAATTTATTATAAGCAACCTATGTCTGTGGCCCATGGGAGACATTAGGCTCATTGTGGAACTTACAAATAGGTTAGGAAGAAGAGAACAACATCCTTGAAAAGTTCTATGGGGTGTCTCTTATAAGTTGGGGAGATACATCCCACTGAAGTGGGATGATGGGATTTTAGAGAAGCAGTGATCAAACAGCAGCATGATCAATGCAGTCACTATAACAAGGAACAGGTCTGGGTGACATTCAGAGTATTTATGCATATCAGGGTGTATAATGGTAATTAACAGATCCTGGTTCTCTAAGAAAATATGGACTCCCTACCAAAATACTATTTAATTTATATTATCAGAAAATGTGTAGGTTTATAAATAGAATTCTGACTTGTACTGTACAAAAGGATGAAAAGAAAAGCCTTTCATCCTTTGCCCAAACATAAACAACTTACCAGATTCAGATTCAAACTCCTTGTCATAGAACATACTATAAGTCTTTCTCCATGTCTTTCTAGAGGAAAGTAAGGTCACTTACTCAAGTGACAATGTACCAGGAACAGGGGAAACAAACAATACAAAATCTTGCAGAAATTATTAGACAATATATTTCTGCATTCCACTAACCAAAGTGAAAGCTTTGAATTTTAAGGTACTAAAAAAAAAAAGTAGAGGAAGACACTAGAAGAGTGAAGGATTCCCACACTTATAGGATGGAAGAGTTAATATTGTGAAAATGGGTATCCTCCTAAAAACAGTCCACAGATTCAATGGAATTCCAATAAAAATTCCAGATCTATAGTTCACAGACATAGGAAAGTATCTTAAAATTCATATGGAGCAAAAAAGGGCTATGGAGAGCCAAAATAATAACAACAACAACAAAACATATAATTCTTGAGGTATCACCTACCTAATTTCAAATAATATAACAGAATTATAGTAATAGAATTAGCATAGTATTGACACAGAAAGACTTATAGATCAGTAGAATAAAATACATAAACTAGATATATATCCATACAACTACACCAACCTGATTTCTGACATAAATGGCAAAACTGCACATTGGATAAAACACAGCATCTTCAACCATTGGTGCCGGGAAACCTGAATATGCACATGTAGAAGAATGAAACTGTATGTTCATCTATTACTCTGCACAAAAATCAACAAGGCTCTAGAGAGATGGATGACTCTCAAGCAGAAAGACCTGAGTTTGGATCCTGGTTCCCACATAAAAAATGCCAAGCAGAAATGCAGAGGTCTGCAATTTTGGTAAAGCCTTTGAAATCCAAGAGAGAAACAATTCAGGATGATTCATGAAGTTATCATTGGGTCTCCACAGGGACACACCGTGTCCTCTAATGCATATATATACATAAACATATACATGAAAAAATTAAAATTTAAAAATCACATATAATACATACATTATATATAATTTTTAATTATATAAATATTTAGAAATAAAGTAAAAATGAATAGATCAAGAACCTCTATGTAAGGCATGAATCTCTGAAATGTCTAGAGAAAGAAGGGAGCACCTGTCAGTAGACAGACACAGATAAGGATTTTCTGAATAAGACTTCAATCACTCAAAAAGATCAATGATTATCAAGTAGGATCTCATGAAACTGAAACACTTTTTTTTTATATAGCAAAGGAAGCTGTCAATCAATTGAAGAGGTACCCCAAAGAATGGGAGAAAATCACAAGCTATACATTTGACAGAGTATTAGTGTCAAGAATATATGGAGAACTCAAGAAAGTAAATATGAAAAAAACAAATAACCTAAACAAAAAAGATTTCTAAAACTGAATAGAAAGTTCCCAAAGCCAAAAGTACAAATGGCCGGTTAACAATTTTTAAAAATGTTAGCCAGCAGGGAAATTCAAATTAAAAACATTTTGAGATTTCATCATTTCACTTCAAGCAGAGTTGTTATCATTGAATGATTATAAATGCTGGTGAGGATATAGGGGAAGAAAGATCCTCATACATTGTTGATATGAGTATAAACTAGTGCAGCTACTTTCAAAATCAGTCTGGAGGTTCCCCTCTTAGCCACTCCCAAAAAATTACCAAAAACTTACTCCCAGCTATACCAATGGACCCTCTATCCTATTATAGAGACATTCTCATATCCATGTTCATTACTGCTCTGTCCACAATATCTAGGAAATGGAATTAGTTTAGAGGTCCATCAACTAGTGAATGGATAATACTCACTGTAATTTTATTCAGCTTCAAAGAAAAATGAAATGTGCAGAAAAATGGATGGGACCAGATAGTAAACTGAAGACCAACACCACCATGTTCTCTCTCATATGTGCTGCATCTGATCCCCTGGTCACCATCATAATATCGTATGCTAATGCCCTTGATCATCTGGGCATTCCAAAGGAATTCATGCCACTCTAGTACATTGAGAGCAACGTGCTAAATATTTCTTAGATTCCTCAATATGTCTTATGTATTATAAGAGGCAGAAGATGAATCTCATGAAAATGAATGGGTCTGCTAAGCAATAACAGTTTTTAGAATTTTATTTTACAGAGTTACATAAGTATATAATGTATTTTAAGTATATCCTCCATGCATCATAACCCTTTCCTTTGTCTCCCTTCTCCTCACATCTTCATTGTTTCCCTAGACTGTTTCAGTTCTACCTTCATACCATCTATACATATATGATTTTATATGTAAACAAATAAATAAAAAGGATGCATAAATGAGAGAAAAACATGACATTTCTCTTTCTGAGACTGAATTTGCTTAACATGGTTATCTGTTTATCTTTATAAAAAAGCATAATTTCATGAAAAGCTCCATTACGCATATAAGACACTCTTTCTTTATCTAGTCTTTTGTGGATGGCCACTTAGCTTTTTCCCATAATTTAGTTATTATGAATAGGATTGCAACTCAAAATTGATACATAATTATCTCTGCAATACGTTGACTTAGAGTATTCTGGGAAAATACACAAGAGTGTTATAACTAGGTCATACGGCAAGTCTATTTTCAGTTTTTTAAAATCAACTTCCATATTGATTTTTGTAGTGACTGTTAACATAACAATGTGTAGGGTTCCTTTTGCTATCATCTTACCATCATTTGTTGTTATGGTAAAAATTAGCTTCAAATGGATCAAAGACTTTAATGCAAACCCAAAACCCTAAAACTGATGGATATCCATATAGATGAATATTTTCTGTCCAACACTCCAGTAGCTTAGGAAATGGTGCCAATTAATGACAGACAGGATTTCATGAGATAGAAAAGCTTCTGCAGGGAAAAGAGAACAATTAATTCAGTGAAGATACAATTCGAAGAATGGGATAAAACCTTTGCTAGCTCCTCATCTGACAGAGGATTAGTATTTAGACTATACAAAGAACTTAAAATACTGAACACACATACACAAAAACAATTTGGGATAATGAAATGAATGGCAATTTTCCATAGATAAAGTGCTGAGGGCCAGCAGACATGGAAAGAAATGTTGTACATCCCTGGCAAATTCAGCCATGCAAGTAAAAACTACACTAAGGTTCCATCTCACCCATCAGAACAGCAGTCATCAAGAAAGCAAATATCAATAACATTTTCACTTTGCTTTGCTTTTGAGACATGAGCTCATGTATCTCTGGTTGGCCTTGATCTCACTATGTGGCTAAGAATGGCCTTGAACTTAAGAAGTATGCTTTACTAGCCGCCTTGACCTATCTCAATCCAATTGAGCTGATAAGAGTAACCATCATGTATAAATTTTGAGTGAAACAGTTCTAGAATGCTCAAAGGAAATGCTGATCAGGTAAGTATTTTGGACTACCTGTGTGCATTTTCTTCCTTGGTTCATTCCTATGGTCTCATCAAAATTTTCTTAGGATGGGTCACTGAAGAAATATTATCTTTAAAGTTGCACAGTCAGGTATTTCCAACTGGGAATTCTAGCTGCCACTCTGCAGTTCCATTATCATACTTTCTAGAATGTGGGAAGAGGGACATTCAATGAAAAATCTTTAAGCAGTACATTTGGCTGTCCATTTTGCCTAGGAGAGATGTTCATAGGTAGTGGGTAACTTGTCAAGTTGATCAAAAGCTTCCAAAGAATACATTTGACTGTAAAACTGCATATGGAAGAAAAGATTGAACTGTCTAGCATGTCTAAGGAGTAAATAGACATGTACTGTCATTCTCCAGCCCTTGTTGCAAGACACAGCTCCTTGACTCTCCAGAATAGGAGTGAGTTGCTTCTTCAATTATCAATTGTGATTGCCTGCCATTCCCTTTAGTGTGTCGTACTTTTTGTGGCTAGATCGCCATAAAAAAATCCCTCTTATTGGGCTAACTGGTATGAACTGCTTCTCTAAAGATTGTCCAGCTAAGCTATGGTACTCCTCATTGAATTCTATTCCTCATGCTGTAATTACTTCCTTTGAGTGTAGACTTAGGTTCAGCGACTCCACATTAACACCTAGCCTCTCAAATCTTATGAAAGCTTAGCTGATGAGTGAAATGTGCACTCAACAGATGTGTTCTAATTTTCTAATTAAAATAATGCATCATACTCTGGTTTCTCTTCAGATTGTATAAATCTTTCATCTTTAAAATAATGCATCATCTGCACCTCTATAATTTTCTCACCTGCTAGAAACTACACATCATCCATTGCTGCATAGCAAATTATGTCAAATTAAGCAACCTATAACAATAAACATTTATTATTTCATACTGAATCCAAGGGATAGGATTCTAAAAGCAGCTTGACTAGTTGCTTATGGCTCTGGATGTCTCATGAGGTTGTACTTGAAGTGACTGGGAGGAATGAAATAATCTAAGAGTTCAGTTTATATTGGAGGATTTGCTTGCAGGCTTAGCCATTGTCAGGAGATTTCAACTGCAAGTCAGCTGAACTTCTACATACAGCTGCATGATTACATCCCCTAGATACAGAGAGTAAGAAAGGAGGAAATGAGAGAGGGGAGAGGGAAGAAAAGGGGGAGAAACAAGAACCCAAAGCTGAAGTATTCTATAATTTTCTATAGGAAGTTACTTGTTATCATTTTTACTGTCTTCTTCTGATCACTCAGCCCAATCCTGGGACAATGTAAGGCAGAGGTAGCTACACAACATAACATATTAGGGAGTGGTCTCAATAGGGAACATTAGAGAGACTCATCAAGAGAATTAAATTCTGCATCTTTCTTATATTAAATAAAATTCATATGTCAAGGAAACTGAAGTTAGGAGGAGAAAGATAAAAATAGGGAATGATTTAATGTTAAAATACTCATATCATGAAGGAATCAAACTGGGAGCCTCCTCCCTGCTGGATAGTTTTCATAGCAACAGGAGGTTCTGGGAGGTTTCTGAGGAAGAAAAGTCATCCACAGTTGTAATTATTAATGAATTTTATGAGTTACAGTAACCAACAGCCTGACAAGATGTGTCCATTGATGCAATAGTGACATGAATGCTTTTGGGGTAGCTAACTGTTTTTCCTCCTCTTTAGGACAAAATTCATGTCTGATATAGTAATGCAGGCTAAAAACCTACTGATGGAGAGTCATACGTCCTAAAGAAGAAATTACTATTGTTTCTGTGATAGCTAATTTGGGTGTCAACTTGACCACACCTGGCATTAACTAAGACCAGCTATCAGACTATTTGAAGAGATTATCCAGATCAATACTTTACAACACAAAGACTAGTCCTAGATCTGATTGGAACCTCCCAGTAGCAGACCAGATGAAATGAACCATAGAATAGAAGACTTTGAAGAGAAACTCTCTCAAGCACTGGACCCCCACGATATTTGCAGTGACTTAGCCTGCTTCCAGCTTCAGCAACCAGGCATGTTGCCTTCACCATGAAAGACTGTTTCTCCCCTCTGGAACTGTAAGCTGAATAAATCTCCCTTTTTCCCTTAAGTTGTTTGACTTTGGGTGTACTCCCACGGCAACAGTTAAGAGTAACTGTTACAGTTTTGTTATATATAACTGCCTTCCAACTACTTATTTTTATACCTACAGATCAGTGCAGCTCTCAGCCCTCAACTACTAAGAAGCTTCTGCAATGGAAGGCATTTAATACAGAGAACCACAGCTGACCAAAGGGCAGAGAACAAGTGACTGTGGATTATTTAGCTCTAAACAAGATATTTATATCATCTACCTACCCTATAGCAAAAGGAATGAGGGGACGAGGGGACAGAAAGAACATTAGGAGCCAGAGGGTGGGGGGGTATGTTGTCAAACAGTGTCTTCTAGACTTGTGAGAGCTGCAATACCCATGAACTCATTGAAGCTGTGTTTACCTGCATAGAACCTGTACAACACTGGGCATGTTGACATTTAATCATGGAGAGGGGAAGGAAGCTTCATGGGGCACTACCTCATTTAAGAGACTTGATGGTTAATGCTGGCTGTGGGAAGGGGACCTGCCTTTTTCAATGATGCACCTACTGATTTATTGCCCATGAGCCAGGAAATGCCCAGGTGCATGTTAGTGTGGGCAAACCTCATGGAACTCAGTGGGACACACACACACACACACACACACACACACACACACACACACACACAGCAGAATGAAAAAAAGAGAGAGACTGTGGATGAGATTAGGTCATACAGAGTGAAATGACTTAAATCCTTTGTGCATATATATATGAAACTTTCAAAGATTAAAATAGAAAAAAAAACACAAAAATACTCATGTCACTATTAAGTAATTTGTCTGTAAACCTACTTCGACCTTCCAAAAATATCTTTTGTCAGAACCAAGTATTTTCAAAGTACACTTTTATATCCATTATTTTATTTGTGCCTCACAAAAGTATTGTGACCTTTGCAATGATAAATTTTTTAACATGCTGTGTAGAAGGTGAGACCAATTGTTCCTTTACCTCTTACAGATGGCAAGAACTGAGGTCCATAGTCATTGAGTGACTCAGCAGGAGCCAGGAGAATTTTGCATTTCTGACTCCTGGTCTGACAGTTTCTTTGCTACACTTTGCTACTTATCTTTGAAATGTAAACAGATTCAAAATTCATTTGGCTTTTGTTTTATAACAACACCCCCTGAAGACTCTAAGATGGGTATTTTTACTGGTGTAACATCACTAATGAAAAATAGAAGTGGTCACTGGCCTCAAGGATCCTCTCTCTGAGGCCACAGTTAAAGTGGGTTATCTCCCTTTTTAGAGGAGCAGCTGTATACTTAGCAGACCCACATAATTTATTCTAAGAGGTCTGAGGGGATTTTCATTTCCAGGTTTCTTTTACTCAGTAACCTTTTAAGCCAGAAGGCTAATCATTCTGCATTATGGCATCCAGAGAGAACGGGGGCTTCTGTGTTCACTGCACCACATGCCCAGCAGAGCTGAGTATGTGTGTATGTGCATGTGTGTGTGTGTGTGTGTGTGTATGTGTGTGTCTGTGTCTGTGTCTGTGTGTACCTGTATGTGTGTCTGTGTCTATGTCTGTGTATCTGTGTGTGTGTATCAGTGTATACGTGTGCAAGCGTTCAAGTGTATGTTTCTGTGTATATGTCTGTGTGTGTTTGTGGACATGTGCATATATTTTTCTATATGTGGTTGTGTGTGCCCATGTGTGTGCTTCCAAGTGTATGTGTCTGTGTATGTGTGGGTATGGTTCATCTGTGGTAGCATGTCTATATCACCATGGCTTAGTCCAATAAGAGCTTAATAATTTGAGAATATTCAAGATAATACTTGATTTTCTTTTTCTCTAATTCTGCTAATTCAAGTAAAAAAAAAATAAGAATGTCCACTAGGGTCCAACTTGAAGCAAGTAAAATATAGACTGATAAGAAATTGGCAGTTTGTAAAGATGCCCTGGATTTCTGTGTATTCTGCAAGTGGATCACATGACCAAGAAGAGCACAAGTGGAATCTCAGAGCCAGCTTTGAGTCCTTGGCAAGTATAAAAGTCAGAAGCATGGTAATGCTTTTCTCCTCACATGATCCAAAAGCACCTCCCACGCATGCCAGAGTCTCACTCAATGAGGGACAAAATTGTCCTCTAGTCTCAAATGCTTGGTTTTTATCCTTCTAGGCTTCCAAGTTGTCTGCTTCTGCCTGGAAGGGAACCAGAGTTGACTCCCATTCCGCATGCCTGTGAAGGCTTTCCATTTTCCCTTGTCTTTCTCAGCGCTAATGTCTGTGTTGAGTGTGCTTGGAATGCTGATTCCTCAGAAGTTTACTAAAGGTGGACAAAAACCTAAACTTTTGAGATGGATAGTCATAAGGAGAATAAAGAATAGGATGAGGAGGGAAACAGAAAGAGCATCATGGAAGAGTTTAAAAGGAGTATTAAGGAAAGAGTTGGAGATACATGGAGACTGTAAAGCCCAACCTTTATTCTTTAACATACCTGCATATTAATAGATCTAGCAGGTCATAAAGCACTGACTGATTTGTGAAAGATGGAGAGAGGGCTGATTTGTTTTTAAAAAATGAAAACATGCACCCAAATTGCTGCCTTCAATAAGATCAAGAGGTTATAAGTAGCATTTGCCTCCCAGAGATAAATCAACAAATAAGCAACACTTCTGCCAGAACAATTAGATGACAAATGTCTCTGAGAATATGCTAATAGGGGCCCAGTGAGATGGCTCATTGGGGAAGGAACTTGCCACTAAACCAGACAACCTGAATTCAGGAACCCTATGGCAGAAGGAGAGAAACATCTCTTGAAAGTTGTTCTCTACATGTGTTTTCACACACACACACACACACACACACACACACACACACAATACAAATAAAAAAATTTAAAAAATATATGTTACTAATCTTTTGCTAAGCAAATAAGCTGCCAAAATCTTAACCATATCAAAGTCATCTGTCTTGATTTTTGTTCATGTCTCAATCAACTTGTCATTGAATCTCTGTCACAGCATCAAAATCCATGGTTCTCAAAAATGAATGTTTTGAGGCACTGGATTTGATCCTCAGTACTTTGAAGAGAAACTAAACATATAGATTCCCATTCTCCTGTGAAAAATGATGCTAAGTCATCAAGAGGGTGTGTGGAAGAGACTGGTACAGGATGTTCCAAGATTGAGTGAAAAGTCTTCTCACTGTGATCCACAGACATGCAGTGCTGGTGTCACTTCAGAACTTCCTGAAAAGAAGACTCTTGGATGCACCCAGACATAGAGACGCACACTCTATGTTTAACAGGATCCCAGTGTGTTTTGCTTTGAATGCAAATTGAAGTTTGAGATATACCACTCTAGAGAGCAAATATTTTTCCCCTCTAAATGACCAATTGGTAAATGTTGTGGCTTCTGAAGCAGCTCTGCCTGTGTCATATAAAAGCAGCCAATGCCAGCTAGAGAGATGGATGGCTCTGGGGTAACCTCTGCCTGGCAAGCAGAAGGACCTGCATTTGGATCCTGGATCCCATGAAAAAAATGTATTGTAATTCCGGCCCTGGAAGTTGGAGTCCTGGGAAACCCCAGAACAAAAATGAAGGATGCAGAGCAATCCAGGATGATTCTTAAAGTCACCCTTGGACTTCCATGGACACACAGTGCCCTCTCTCTCTCTCTCTCTCTCTCTCTCTCTCTCTCTCTCTCACACACACACACACACACACACACACAAAATGGGGGTGAGGCAAAAAGTATGACCCATGTACCAAACCTGGCCAGCAATCCATCCATTCAAGAATGGATATGCACTCTATAATGGCTGAAAATATATCTAAAATAATAATACCTTATGATATTTAAAAATTACATGCAATTCAAATTTCAGTGTTGGCTGTATTGCTTTTTGTGTTAGAAAGGGAAAATGGAAAAATGTGACAGAAGTCATATATCCTACAAAATTAAAATATTTACTACTGGATCTTTTGCAGAAAAACTTTACTGACCCCTGAAATAAACATTATTTGTAGATACTGATTTTTGCTTTTCATATAATTTTCACACTTTACAAACATTATTCTTCTTTTCACTTTTTTCCAACCATTTTAAACTGCTTTAGTTCCCAGGGCATATAGAACAGACAATATCAGACACAACCTGTGCTCTACAAAATCACATTTGGAATATAAAGTCCATATTTCATGAAAAGGAAAAACAACAAAACAACAAAAACCATTCTTAAAACAAGATTTGCAAGCCCGAATGTAGCCAAGAAACCAAGACATCCCTAAAATGAGAAGTTGGCATGAGGTGATTCAAGATGATCCTGCTTTGTAACCCAGACTGGTCTTGAATTTTCAGTCCTTCTGCCTCAGCTTCCTTAGTCCTAGGATTGTAGACATACACCACAAGGCCATGCTGAGGACTGCTCTTGGACATACACATCTTGTATTTTTGCCATCTCCTCTTGTTTGCTCTTAACCTCCTGGATTTCTTTCCCCACTAGGACTGGGCTAGTTAAGGATATGTGCTATGGAGAAAAGGATCTTCAGAAGACCAACCTTCTGTGGTTGACTTTTATCATTATGGAGATTTTTGAAACCAAGAAGTGTACAAAAGAAAAAGCCCAAAACCTTCATTACTTTACACGCATAAAGACCTTGAGCTACACATTAAAAATATTTGTTTTTTAAACTTTATTTATTTATTTTGTGTGTGCGTGTGTGATAGAGAGAGAGAGAGAGAGAGAGCACTGTGTGTGTCCCTGTGGAGGAATCATCCTAGATTGCTTCTTCCTCCTTTTTGCTTTACTCTGGGATTTCCCAAGCCCCACCCACTAGGGCCAGAAGTGCAGGCCACCACCATTTCTGCCTGGCTTTTTTTTTTACATGAAGCTTGGGATCTGAACTAAGGATCTTCTGTTTGTGAGGCAGAGTCTTAACTCCTGAGCCATCTCTCCAACTTAAAAATATTTGTCTTAAAGAATTTTTTTCACGGTTCTGGGAAATGCCACTGGGTCCTTGCATCTCATCGGGAGAGGAGGACCCAGAGGAGAGTTTGGCATGCACATTAAAGGATGCTCCGGGGATGGGAGGGGGAGGTACTAGAGGATAGGGAAGGAAGGAGGAGAGGAGGGGGGCACAAGGGGATAGGGGGTTGGAGGGAGGGGGGGACCGGTGTACCTGTTAAGTTTGTATGAGTGGAAATAAAAATAAATAAATAAATAAGAATTTTTTCAGAATGTTTAAAATGAATAATGGAAAAATCATTTCTAATATATTCTTTTTAGTAGGTCTAAATAATTTGGCTTGCCAAATTACCATAAAATCCCTGAAATATGGATATTTATTATGTAGCAAAAATTATAAATTTTATTTTGGAATTAAGATATACATATACATCCTGCCATACATTAAACCTACCTCCCAGGTGATTCTTATATGAGAAGTCTACAGCACAAGAAGTATGTAGCCATTTTATGAGTTCACAGTAGTCATTTTACAAGGGTTTCACAGTGGTTCCAGGTGGTGACTAACAAAGGCCCTGGATCTGAACCCATCTGCTTTGAAACTCCTTGTGTCTCTCAGGAGCAGAAGAACTTCCTGAAACTAAGTCACTGTTACTTTAAAGTATCTTTAGAGAGATAGGACAGCAGAGCTAACGGCTGAGGGATGAGAAGTTGAGAGGTTTAAAAGAAAGACAAACATCTCTCTAATCAATGCACCATCTACTAACAGTGTGAAATATAAGCAGCTTCATAATCTCTGGGCCTTCCTTCCCTCATCTGGAAAACCGAGAGAATCAAAGCATTTAATAATACAGGTAAGGTGCTAATGCAGTTTCCTGCCGCATAAGCCCTTGAAACACATTAACCATTATTACAAACTATTGTTTTACATGTTAGAGGGTGGATTAACTCAAAACCAGACCCAGAGGGGAGCTTTGGGGAAAGCTGGGGGCCTGAGCCTGTCTTGGCTGAATCTGAGCAGAGGAAGAATGAATCCCCAGGCAGAGGGGCAGAATCAGGCTGTGTGCCCACAACATCCCACTTAAAAACCATTCACAAACATTTGCTACTTAGAAGGTCACTTTAATGATTAGCCTTTCTTTGCTAATTACGCTTTACTGATTGGAAGCAATGCTGACAATTCTGAGTTGCTGTGAGTGCTGAGGGTTCTCCTCCCCAACCATCTGATAATAATGTTGACTGATTTGTTGCTGAGCTGTTATCTTTACACAGGCATTGTGTTAGAAATGTGAAGAAGGAACCAGACTGGCTGCTGGGTGATTCCCATGCTTCTCCCTAAGCCTACACATGAACCCTCCACCCCAAAATAAATATCTTTTGCTACCAAGAGAAAACTGGCTGTTCATTGGAAGAGCTTTTAAAATCTTAAAGTCTGTGGTCTGAAAAAGTTTTTTTTTTTTTTTTTTTTTTTTTTTTTTTTGTAATCCCTTCTGAGTAAAGAATGCCAAATCTGAGTAAAGAATGCCAAGGGCATCATCTCATTTTAAGATGCATACAAGCCCAATGTATGGGTGTGAATCCTTCATCCATTTTACAGCTATGTAACCTAAACCCAGCTAGTAGTGGTGAAAGTCAACCAGCCAGGTCTTACTCCTTGAAACATTTAACTCTGATCCCTGTCCTCTAACTTGTTAAATAAAAAGGGAATTTTTTAAAAACCAGATACCACCAGGTATGGCACATATCTATCATCCTAAAATTTGGGAGGATTGCTTTGAATTACAGGTCAGTTAACATTCAAGTCTCATTTTATTTTAATCGCTGGAAACTTGAGTTGGGTCTCTCTCCAGACCCATTTGCCAGATGGAGAAACTGTGGTTTACAAAAGTTCCATGATGAGTCTCCAGGGTCTCCAACTAGAAGGTAGGATATAGAGATAGGACATCAAATTCCAATCGGATGTGGGTTTGCAAAGAGCTGGGTTGAGCCTACCCAGACCGCCCCAGACCCGTGAGCTCTTTCCTCACAATTCGCTCCAAGCTGCAGCTGCAGCGGGCCCAACCCCCACCCTGCCCTGAGCTAATGGGGGTAAAGCTGGCCGGCGCCATCCTGCGAGCCCAGCCTGATAATAGGTCTGATTAAATGGCGGGGCAGCCAGAGGAAGGTCCCGCCGCCGCCAGCGCCAAGGTCCCCGCGCCGACCGACTGGGACCAGCAGTGGCCCGGGACTCCGCTTTACATCTGTGTCTTAGCCCCGGACCACGACAGCTGGGGACACAGCCCCGGGCCTCGAGTTCAGGGTGGGAGACTGAGGGTGGAAAAGATGGTTTGGAACGTTCCCCGAACCTCGAAACTATTTGCAGGGAACTAGCGCGCCGCCTCTAGAGCGGGCTTTGGTCTGCCTTGGCCTTTCCACGGTTGGGGTCTGCAACAAAGGACAGATGTCAAGAAAGGAGGAGACTTAGGAAGTGGGATAGAGCTGGGTCTCTGAGTCCTTCTAGGCACAACAAAGTATTTTTCTGTGCTTGTCATCCCAGCATTAACTAGTTTGCGGATTAAGAAAGTCCATTGTCTTGCTAAGCATTTCGCACAACCTCACCCCACGTTCCAGGCCAGAGTAGTTCGGACAGGACCAGCAAAATCTAAATCTGATTTGGACCCTGGGAATCTGCCCCTAAAACTTGTAGGTATTCGGAACTCACCTAGTGTTGCGCAAGTGGTACCCAACTTGCAGGAACGTCACTGGGTAGCACCACCCGCCAAATGGCTACAAAGACATGCGCAGACCGCGATGCCCCCACCACCGCTCTGGCCATTGCTGCCCCAGCGAAACCTGCAAATTATTGGTTAATGTCTCTCAGAAAATAAATGCGAAAGCTGTGTAGGCTGGTGACTCAAATTCCTTCAAATACTTTAAGATAGACAAGGAAGACATGCACTATTTTTGTCAAAACTCTGGAATTACCACTTGGTCCCCTGTGAACTGTTTTCTTCTGCAACAACGACTCTACAATGCTCAGGATGGAAATCCACCTGGGCTGAAAGTTAAGATCGAGGCTCCAGAGACTTGGGTCGCACAGACCAGAGCTGTGTGCTCCACGCTGAGATTGTCCATGTGATTTTGAGCACCTAGGTGACTTAACTTTGCTGCTTCTAGAGCAGAGCCCCAGGTGCTAAGCGCGCAGTAGAGACTCTCTGCAGTGCATTGAAGAAAAGGGACATCCTCCGACTTGGATTTACACCAACGTCCTCAACGTATGAATGACTGGCTGAGAGCCCAGTGGAGGCAACGAGCCTCCTGTCCAGGCTTCTTCAGCCAGCTTCCCACTTCTATTGGGCACATATGATTTTCTCCTCCACAAAGTTCCTGAGGCAGAGCTCACAGACACCTGAAAGAAGGCTGTTTCTTAAACTCCTTAAGTGTAAGACTGAAATTGTGGCTGTTGAACAAACCTCTTTGATGAGATTTCATATGTAACATTTCTAAATTTAAAAAAAAGAAGCTTCTTTATAACTCCAGATTTGACCCGCAGGAATGCCCAGGAGAACTAACACTCTGACAAAGGCTGACCTTGCATCGTTTAATCACTGATGTGAGTATTCTATCAGTAACCATATTCTACAGGTATGCAAACAAGGGTGGCAAGGCCTGGTGCCAAATCCCAACTCCTCCCTCTGCAAGGAATTGTTTATTTGAATGATGTGTATTGAACGGTGAACCATTCATTGCACCTTATATCCCAGGAATTCCCTTAGCAAAACCTCGGTGGGAATGTGGCCAATGTTTTCCACATTATTGTTTCTTTATACATCACCAAGCTAAACTTTGAACCCCTAGCAGACAGGGATCATGTGCCAATTGTCCCACACAATCCAACCTCAAGGACCTTACTCTGTCCAAACTGAACAAATGCCTGTGACTTCTCTAAATTCTCTCCTAATTTTTTCAGATATTTAATATGATTTCTATATTTTATACACTTGTCTGTGTGCTTATAGTGCCTCTCGCCAGATTGTGAGTTACATTGAAGTCATACATTAGATTCTAACCAATTGTTAAGCTTTGCACAGTAGCCAGACCAAGGAAAGTATCAGGTGACATTAGTGAATGCATTCTTTGTTTTATTTTTCACTGTAGATGCACAGATATTCACTCCTTTTTATACTATGTACTTCAAGCCTTCTGAAGCCTGTTGACATTTGAGAGTTGACATACCAACTCTTAACAGGTGAATTTCACCAGCTTCTGAAAATAAAAAGCTCTTCAGGCCAGGACTTCTCTGGGGACTGCAGTTAATGTCAGACCTCGAAGAGCTTATTCCTGCCAGGTCTCCACCTTCCTCTCCCAAACCTCCACATAAAGACCAAACAGCTGGTAGAGGCTCCTGCGGAATGACAATGGGAAGTGGTGGACCAGAGAATGTGTGAGCCCGCTCTAATCTTGACCAGAAGGGGCAGTGCATCTTTCCTGACTGCAAGCAGAAGCCTCCGAAATACCTGGAGCTTAAAGGAGCAACTTGACTGACTCTCAAAAGGGGAAAAGCCCAAAAGGTAACTGTGGTTGCTTTTCTGTCTAAGTTTCATATTAAACACTCAAGAAACTGCAGGTCAAGGCAAACCCTGGGACTATGTCTACATCCTCCCAGAGGACCCTCACCTAGGGTACCAGGCCAGTAGGAATGTCACTGTAGGCCCAGGGTGGACTGCATCCTCTGCTGATTTTAACCTACTCCTGGGACTCTAAGAACCCAAAGCACACCCCAATAGCAGATCCACACCGTTCAAACTGCGCTATGACCAGTGCTTCTCTAGTAGGATCAGTGCAATTTCGATCAAATTCTTAACTTTCTTGGCAGACTTGGAGGAGATAAGCCAAAACTTCAGTAACCAAGAAATTGTTTTAACATCATTTTCAAAGTCGAAATTCACATACAAAATCATGAGGCAGAGTCTTTGGAGAGACGGGATGGACACAGGGGTCGAGAAAAGGAAAGTGGATGCGGGGTCCTGTATCCAGAAGGTCAGAAGAGAGCTTGCTTCACGCTGCTGCAATCCCGTGTTTGTACCCCGTGCTAACCCATGCGCGTTCTTCCCAAGCCGAGAAACTGGGCAGACAAAATGGTTTCCTGCGGTTTGGAACTCTGACGTGGCTAATGGGAATGCGAGTGCAGCGGGTCTGGATAACGGCGTCCACCAGCGGGATGGGGTGAAGATCTGTGAGGTGGGGCTGAGCAGAGGCAAGGCTCAGGCACGACACTGTGGAGGGAGGGGCCTGGGAATGGGTCACCTGAAGGTTCACCTGGCCGTGAAGGTTGCAGGAGCCTCAAGCTGCTGGTCTCCCCATACTTCTGAGCCTGCGGATTCTGGTCCTTTGCCTCCTGACCACACAGACCCACGCAAGGAACTGAACACCCCGAGATCCTCCAGCATCCCTCTCTTCAAGCCTGGGCAAGGCAGAGGTGTGAGATTTTGGGTCCAGGAGTGCGCACCCAGCTCACGCGACCAGCTTACGGAGAACATCCACTTCACCTTTGGGCTTGGGCCTTGGAGAGGGGATTTGGAGAAAGCTCTTGCGGTGCCACAGCCCAGGGGTCCCCGGTCCCCTGGAATCTAGGACGGTCCGGGACACTTAGCACTTCTTTAGCTAGAGCCCATGTTCTTCCTTCTCCCGGACGACTTGGACTGCAAAACACTTAAACTTGCCGAGATGTGTGCGCACCTACAGTTGCCCTGGACCCTGGACGGTCTGGCTGGGACCCTCCTTTGGTGGCTCGCGGCAATCCGAGGCTGCAGCTGCGCCGCGCGATC
The DNA here is from genome assembly GCA_023101885.1 of Typhlomys cinereus. Taxonomy (NCBI): domain Eukaryota; kingdom Metazoa; phylum Chordata; class Mammalia; order Rodentia; family Platacanthomyidae; genus Typhlomys; species Typhlomys cinereus. The sequence goes on from JALPQD010000507.1 coordinate 893,468, forward strand.
CCCAGGTGGCACGGGGCGTACGTTGTTTTCGCCAGCGGGTGCCCTTGGAAGAGCTGCGGTGGCAATGAGAGCGACGTCTTTTCTCTTCTAGAAACCTAAAGACCAGTTACTGAAGCCTTTAGAGCAGCTACCAGAGAGAAGCGACGAGAGGATGGGGACGGGACTTGAAGCCATTTTCCGAAGTAAAGGCCCGTTTGCAGAGAAGCAATTGTCCTTCCTCTCCTTGCTCAGGACTCCCAACCCCAGCTGCGCAGCGGCGCCCTCTGCCTGGCACTGGGTCGCCGCTGGGGCACAGCTCTCGTCCTGGGCTTCGCAGATGGTCAGCGGGACTTACACCGGACGGTCCTTGCGGCTCCGGACAAACCATTCTGAGATAGCATTCGTTAAGTTATGAACTCTGCTGGAAAGCAGGAAACTGATTACTTCCTGGACAGACCTGGAAGTTGATTATGTTTATGAGTTCTGGAAGTAACAAAAGAAAAATTTCTCAGAAGTGTGACTTTTACACAAAGACATTCCAATCCTTCCAGACGTCTAACAAAACATTACTTTCCTCAATTCCAAAGTTTAACGGGATTTAAATAGTAAGTAGCCCAATATCTCCGGGTCTTCTGGTTACATTCACAAATTATCTAAACAATTCTCCATGAACACCAGAGAACTTGTGTTCAAGAACTTGCAGGTCAAAAATTAAATATTAAAATTCTGAATTATGTCTTACTTCTATGGGAGTGAACGTGTGCTAAGTGCTATATACACACCATACATTTTTGAATACGCAGAGCTACCTACCAAAAGTGAAGCAGTCTTTGATTCTATTTTAATGCAGATGATGAGACTGAAGCTTGAAAAGATTTAGGAAACAGCAAAAAAATCACAAGACTACGATGTGTTAGAGTCAGGATTCAAAGTCTCCTTCTAGTCTGGTGTCGTTTCTGGTGTCAGAAAGCAGCCTGAACACATAGCCTGTCATCAAACTATGCACCGAGGAAGGATCTGTCAGTGTGATTGCTTTGCTTCAACTCCGTGGGTGGTTTCTCCTGCTCATAACCAGATTGGCTGGAGGCATTGAAGGGACCTCAGAACTAGGCAGTCTCTGTTTTGAACCATCCTTTGACACCATCTCTCTGCCCAACAGCGCTGGCTCCCTATTATTATACACCATATTGATATGCAAAGCAATAAATCTACAAGGGAGAGGGTGCACTCCAGATAATAATGTTGCACCATGTGTTCTGTTGCTATGTTTTCAATACTGAGGAGATGCATGACTGAGGGACACGCAAGCGACTCTTGCCCCTGGATTTGTTTCAAGTGGCCTTTTCAATTCCTCTGCTTTATTCAACCCTTCTTCCTTTCATGTTTCCTTTAGTATTATGAGCACGAGGAATTTTCTGTCCACACGAGTCCTAAAACTGCGCTAAGGTGACTGGAAAAGAGGGTGGAAACTGAGTTGTGACATTTCAACTTTCCCTTTTTCCACCAATTTCTCTGAAATGTCCCTCTCAAACTCCATTCTGGGCCATTAAGTTAATTAAGAAAATACAGTTCCTTCTGGATACGATATAAAATGAAATGGCAAGAATTTTAACTGAAGTCTGATAACCACATCAAACTACTAAAGACTAAATCCAGCAAACACAGGCTGCACCATTAGGCTGGCCATACTATATGAAGATCTCTACTAATCAACTAATCATGACTAACTGCAACTTCTCCACTTCCCTATTAAAAATTATACACTCTTTTGATGGAAATCTTTATTCTGTAACAAACTCTCAAGACAGGAAATAAACTCGTGAAAACTTTAAATTAAAAAGAAGGAAATATTACCTTGAGACAATGTCTATGTGGAATGGGGAGAGAAACAGTGAGAGCCACAGAGAGCACAAGCGAGCAAGAGATCACTACTGAGGGGTGTGGATAGGTTCTCTTGTCCAAAACCAGCTCAAGACTAAAGATTAGAGATCTGGATCCTCAGAAGCATCTAGGTTTAACCTCTAATCTCAAGGTAGCTTAGGCGGGCTCCTGCAAGCTTGCTGGCAACCTTAGCTCTGTTGGGAACTCTACAAGTTGCTGTCTCAGAGACAAGTGTGTTCCGGAACCAGCCTAGATTCCTGCTTGAAGTCTAGCTCTAGCTGATGGCATAGCCTGAAGGGATGATAAAGACTCATTCTCTTTTCAAAGTAAATGGACCAGACAACGGAATGAACACTTTCCAGTATTTAAAGTCTATGGTTTTTACAATCCTCCTCCCCCCAAACATTCACACATCAGCACTTGGCTTTCGAATAGATCACTTGAAATAAGTATTTCGGTCATTTACTTTGTTGAAAGCATTGGCCCAGCGGTCACCACAGTCCAAACCAGAACCACTCCAAGTACCACTATTTTGCTTATGGACTCGTTCTCAACAGTTATTTCGGCTTTCACTTTCCAAAGCTATGGGGAGGATGAAAGGGAGATGGAGGGTGTTTTTTTTTTTTTTTCCCCCTTTCCCCTTCAAGACCCTCCTAATCGCCAGACCAACAGGCCGAAAAAGAGCAAATATTTACATGTACGGCGCTAGGATGTGTGTCAGCTAGAGTTTACATGGCTGTGAGCGAAGCGGATTACCCTGCGAATTCAGAGAATTTGAGTTATTTGAGCAAGGCCAACAGGACACCCACCACAAGGCCGTGGGAAGTCCTGGCCCTAGCAGAATCGTCGAGTAAGAACAGACGTCTCCGCCGCGCGACGCGTGGTCCTCGCGGAGCTCGGAGCTCTCAGCCTGGCTCTTCGGTCGCCGCCCCGCTCACAGTTCAAGACCCCCTTTTGGAGTCGGAGAGCAGAGGCGCTCTGGGCCAGGCAGAACCCTAGGGCCGGAGCATAGCATCCTTCCCCAGGCGGAGTTGTTCCTCGGCTTTTCTTGTTTCCTGGAGCAGCTTCTTCAACCCCCGATGAAAAAGAATCTGGGGACCGTCAAATGGGGATCCTAGCCCTTAGGGACATGACCTTGTAACTCGACCTGACCTGTTAGTGCCGCTCAGTGACACGGATTTCTACCCATTGCTTCTCAGCATCTGCAACCGTTGTTAAGAAAAGATTGCCAGGGGCATTCACAACTACCCCAAGATTCCTTTGGTTCCCCAGCAGGATCCCAGGTTCAGGGCGACAATAAAAACGTCCCTTCAGTTAGCGCGCACCACCTTCCAGACCCGGGCCAGCGACACCACGACCAGATGTGGGTGGCGGCTGCGTAATTCTGGTGGCAGCACCCCCTCACTGCGAGAGGGTGTCCGGCTCCCCGGGAGGGCGCCGCGCCCTGCGCGCCCTCCCCGCCGGGGCCCCGCCCCCGGCCGCAGGAGCAGGAAGCGGTGACGTGCGACGATGCTGACTGGCTGCCAGCCGCGGGGATCGCCGCCGCCAGCAAATTAAGGCTCGGGGCCGCAAGCGCCCCAGCGCAGTGTTCGTGGTACCTCGCCGCGCTCCGCACGCCCGGGGCCGGGCTCCCGGTTTTCCGCACGTTTGCGGTGTCACTGGGCCCGTCGCCCCCTCTTAGTAGCTCCGGCCATTCAGCTGTCCCCTGCAGGGAGAGGGGGGAGGAGGCGCGTGGGGGGGCGCTTTGCGCAGTTGATGTCGGTTTCCGGCTGCGGGCAGTGTGCGGTCGTGCCCTGCGCCCGGTGCCCCGCGCGCCTCTTTGAGTTCTCGGTTGGTGACACCCATTGCTCAGCCGCGGGTTCCAAGTCTCTACGGCTACGGGACTCAGCGCGAGCGGAGAGGACAGGTTGGCCGAGAGTTCTTGGGAGGCAGGATCTTACCCTCCCGGAGCCCCCGGCTCTGGTGTGACCGCACTCGGGAACTTTGCGCAGCATTTTGGGGTTCTGTCTCCCCGGGGGAAGCTGGACGGCGGTTCGGCAGGCGCAATCCCGGACCACAACCTTGCGCCGGGGACCATGGAGTTCACAGCGTCTCCGAAACCCCAGCTCTCCTCTCGGGCCAACGCTTTCTCTATCGCCGCGCTAATGTCCAGCGGTTCCAAGGAGAAGGAGGCAGCCGAGAACACCATCAAACCCCTGGGTAAGTCGGGGTGTCTGCTGCGCACACGGGTCCTAGGACTCGTGCGCATTTGCAACTGTTCCGGTGTCCCCTGGGTACAAGCGGTTGGTTCTGTAGACAGCAAGAGAGGCTGTCTCTTCTTATTCATCTTCTTCCGACCCCGGATCGTGGGTTCTGGGGGTTGTTTTTTTTTCCCCTTGTCAGTCCAAGTTGGCCCAAGTTTTCTTAAGGGGCTTCTTGGTTTGTTAACTGTCAGAGGTATTTGGATTATTCTCTTTGCCTATTTGTCTAGAATCCTGACATTAAGTCGAACATACGGTGCACAAAACTGTTTAGATAAAAACAAACTCAGAGGTTAAAAATAAGCCCATTTCAGGCACAAGATTGATGGCATATGTATATAACACGATTTCAAAAACGTGTGTTTGAGAAGATGCTGAACAACCACTCACATGTGTAATTTTCTTTCTGACTTGAGTAGTTAGCTCAAGAGAGCAAATCAGTTTTCTGGCATGACTTGAAACTGGAGGCTATCAGAAAAACTCAGTCATTTTCAGTTGAGATTGTCCAAAACGTCCCCAAATTCCTCAATTTTATTGCAGTGTTTGTTCAACAATCTCTGCTATTTGAAGACTCAGAGTAAAGAGAAAAAAACGAAATCATATTCTCTTTAGTCCAAATGAGTTGTATGAAACCACCCTATGTGGATGTTTTTAAAAGCCCCCTATAACTGTAGAGGAAAGAGGTGGATTGATACACTTCTTCTCTCTTTTGGAGTCCTGAGCCAATTATTATTACTGCCTTGAACAATCACTATCCTTGAAATAGTGACAATAATGAAATAGTTCATATAAGAATATTTTTCTTTGTGCACCTTTTCTATTTTGTCCCCCTTCTCCTCCCTACCTTTAAACTTGTAACATCCAAACTAATAACAGTAGAGAGAAGACATGTTAAGGGACCTGAAAAAAATAAGGTGATTTTGCAGAGATAGGAGAGAGCTAAAGTTCCAAAGCAACTTGGAACCAAGGAGAAAAAAATCGAGCTCTCCAGAAAATAGAATGTCAGAACCCGTCTCCTGTGTTGTGAAAGCGCTTTCCCCAGTTCTCATCTAATCTCCCTCTAAACCAAAATCTTCCAAAGAAGCAGGAATCACTGTCAAACACCGATTATTTATGGAAAGCATTAGCTGCTTTTGTACTTCTGAGACTTCCTGACATTAAATTACTCCTCTTGAGGGGTCCCTTGATTCTTTTTGACACATTCATCTCATTTTGGTACTCAGTAGGATCTCAGGTTCAAATTCTTGATGACTGTGAACAGAACGTAGGAAGTTTACCAGGTCTGTCTGCACAGTCATCTCTATTTTACTATTTTCTTTATTTTCCCCAAAAGAAATTCTTTCTAAATTTCTAAATTTTAAACCAACTGTAGCTCTCAACAAACCCTCTATGCCTTCTGAGACCCACACATGCTTACAAGCACCTTCTCTTGGGTTTCCAGACAGTTTCTGAAAGGACGAACCTTTCCTGCCCTCACACTAGCTGCTTCAGTAGAGCAGAATTAATGACTATGGAGCCAGGACTCTGACAGTAGAAACACCTTATGGTTCTGCTGAGAAGCAATGCCCTTGTTAAAGCAAAATGCGAAGGAGATTCAGTGTATCCCAAGCTCACCCACTCAAATTTATTGACTTTACTTGGAAGAAACATTAGCTGTTTAGTGCCATCTCTTCCATCTCCACCTCCTAGCTGAAATGCCCTGGGTAGTGTGGGGCTTGGGCGCTTGTCTCTGCCAGTTGCTGGAAAATAAGAAAAATGATAAGAGATTACATCTGAATTTCCAATATAGACATCATGTGAATGTGCTTTCAGAAAATACAAGAAAATAAGGTTTTGCCATGACTTGGTTTCTTTCTTTATTTTTGAAACGATGTGTGATGAATAATTTTTGTGATTTGGATTATCAGTGTGTGAGAAGAAAAAGGTGAAATCACTCTGTTTTCTGTTTGTCCTGAATTAAAAAATAAAATATCTTCACTCATGCCTGCATATAAACACATGCATGCATACATTCCTACAACTAGAACTGGTTTGCTTCCCTTGAGGATCCTTAGAATCAGATTAGTTTTAAGTACTTTTTTTTTGTTGTTGTTGGTAAGAGGTGAACAATAACGATGCATTTTTTTTTAAAAGTAAGTTCTCTGCATCTGATCTCAGTAGCTGATAGAATCAGTACCCAGCTCCTTATCAGTGGGGCAGAGGAGCATGCGGTTCATAGACAGTGATTTTCCAGTCTGGTGATCAACTGGATTGCAAAACATATCCACTCCCCCTTTAAAATCTTGCTAGTCTCGGACTGAAGTTGTTTTCTGTACTTCCAGATTTTAATAGGTGGGGGTGGGGGGGTTGTTGTATACATCACCTTGTCAGCAGCAGGTCTCCCATCTGTTCTAATGGCGAGACCCTGCTCTTTTGACTGAGCAAGCGTTCTGCTGGTTCATAAGAGCTCTGGCGGGGGAGAAAATATAAAGTTCCAATCTAACTTTCCCCTCCAAAGACTGGAAAGCTGGACACAGAAGTAAAGTGATTGACTTTATTTAAACCACACCCTTAACATGTTCTTTCTTTCTCACGGAAAGACAGCTTCTGGCGAGGCTACTGTTAAGCCTCAGGCTGAGGAAGTCTAGCTATGGAAGAATCCCCGAGGAAATTGTTACATTTTTAACCCAGGATCACGTATCCCTTTCTTCAGCCCTTTTGTTTTTAATTTCTAAAGCAGGTTTCAGTTCCTTTGGTTTAGTAAGAGATCCGCCAGCATATCACTTCCCAGGGATCGTAGGTACATTCTGTATAGTGATGGCCCACTCGTGCAACGCCCTCCCATGCAGAGCCTTCGGGTGCAGAGCCCCAGGGCCTGAGTTTCTGAATTTGAGATTCAAGTCCAGGAGTCGCTCTCTGAGGCACGGCCTTTGAACATCTCTCCCGCACTCCCCTTGCTCCCCACTGTCTTTCCTTGTTTGCAAGGAAAACAGTTGCAGTCCATTCTGTGCCTCCAGAGCAATTTGTGGAGAAGTCGTCCTGCGCCCAGCCCCTGGGAGAGCTCACCAGCCTGGATGCTCACGCAGAGTTCGGCGGCGGGGGTGGCGGCAGCCCTTCCTCTTCCGCTCTGTGCACCGAGCCCCTGATTCCCACCACCCCCATCATCCCCAGCGAGGAAATGGCCAAAATCGCCTGCAGCTTGGAAACCAAAGAGCTCTGGGACAAATTCCACGAGCTGGGCACGGAGATGATCATCACCAAGTCGGGCAGGTAGCCGGGCCTGGGCGGGTGGGAGAGGCTTTTGAGGCGCTCCAGCGCTGGTGGGGACCTGAGGCCGTGCGCCCACGCCACGGTTTAACAAACTAGCCTGGTCTGGAAGGAGTTGCGGGTGGACATCGCGTTCTCAGGATGTGACCGGAAGACGCCCCGCGCGGGCTGAGAGCAACGCTCCCAGTCTGGCGACGCGCTGCCGTGAAGGCACGGTCTTTGCTCTGGTACCCCGCAGTTTCCCGGTGCTGTGTGCAAGAGATGCGGGGTGGGCGGCGTGGTGCTGCGTGGGGCGTTGTCCAAGGCTCCTGCGCATCATCCCCCCATGAGTTGAAGCCTCCATTAAAATGAAAACCTAAAATTAGAAGAGTAAAAGTTAAAAAAAAAAAAAGTAAAAGTAAAATCTGTGTGGAAGAACGAAATTTGAAAGATAAAATTCCCGGAAGGATGTTGCGCTGGAGTGGTGGCTCGTGGGGGTGGGCTGACTAGGGAGGGTGGGAGGCCGCCAAGGTGAAGGTGGCCCCGACCACCAGGAGGACTGGCAGCGCGGGACCCCTGGTGGCTTCAGCTTCTCAGATCCCTGAGAGTTCGCGCCGGTCTCCAGTCCGCCAACTCCTCCCTTGGGGAGCTCTGGGCTTCAGGTGGATTTTCGGAACTCGTTAAAGTCAGAGATTTGGGGGCGGAGAGAGGAGACAAAGCAACCAATCAAACAAATAAAAAGCCAAGAAAAATTCCTTCACCTACTAATAAGGACTTGTAAAGGTGGCGCAAACTTATTCTTGCGGGAACCGTGTCTCTATTCTCATCTAAAGCCTCACAAGAAACAAAAAGGGAAGCGGGGTGAACATAAAGAGGGATATCCAGCCCTCCCTATCTCCCTAGTTTTGGCTCCTCAGAAGAGTGAACCAAGCGCTTCTCTCTGTCAGGAGGATGTTCCCGACCATCCGTGTGTCATTTTCGGGAGTGGACCCTGAGGCCAAGTACATAGTCCTGATGGACATCGTCCCAGTGGACAACAAGAGGTACCGCTACGCCTACCACCGGTCCTCCTGGCTAGTTGCTGGCAAGGCCGACCCTCCTCTGCCAGCCAGGTGGGTGACTGTGGACTACTTGCAGAATGAAGTGGAATAAACCTTCCTGGGTTGTCTCAGGTCTGAATTTAAGCGCAGGGCTCTGATAAGAGAGATGTCCAAACCTGAACGCTCCAGGATTAGCTATAAAGTATGTAGGTTAGTTAATCTCCAGAGTCAGTATATAGAGAAAGCATTGCCCTTAATTATATCTACTATTAGAATAAATCCCCAATTTTCACTAAATTTCAGAAATTTCTGTTTGAAGATTCATTTGAAACAGGAACTTTTGAGGTAGGCATACTATTTCTGACAAGCTGCTTAAAGCTAACAAAATAAATGTACTTATGAAGTGCTTGCTCTAAAACCTCTTTAGGAAGGATATATTTTATTTATGTTACAAGTATTTTATTAGATTTGTTAACAACTTAACAGTGTGATTATATTTGATTAAAATTGGTCATTTTGACCAGCAAAGGATTCAGAAATTTTAAGGTAAGAAATCTCATTCCTCTCTTCCACGAATATTATGGATATACATAATTCATCAAGCTAATATGCTTTTACGTGAAAAAATAATACATTAAACACAACTTATGTTTATTTTCTTGCTAATCATTGGTAATGATATTTTTCTATAAGTACCCTGTTAAAATCTATATAAACCTTTATCATAATTGCTTATCCAAATGAACATTCTGGGAGTGGAGGGAAAAAGGGTATATTTGTGAATAATAGTAGTTGAAGTTTCTAACCGCAGACTTCAATACAAAATGAAAATTATTTGCTAACTTAATTTTTCGGATTCCAAACCCTCATAGTTTTAAAATTGTTTCTTTTCTTTTCTTTTCTTTTCTTTTCTTTTCTTTTCTTTTCTTTTCTTTTCTTTTCTTTTCTTTTCTTTTCTTTTCTTTTCTTTTCTTTTCTTTTCTTTTCTTTTCTTTTCTTTTCTTTTCTTTTTGTAATTGAATGAAAGTAGGGATCACAGCTAAGAATGTGTCTCCCTGTACAGATTTAGGATCTCTAAGGTTCCATTAAGTGGCTGTCACCATCCAGTCTGGAGTCACAGCAAGGAAGCCACAGGATGAACAGATTCACAGACACAGCTTGGAAGCAGTATCTAGCAAGCACACCTAGCAGTTGATCACTCTTTTGATTCCCAATATGCTAACTATGCGGGAGAAGATATTAACCACAGTCTTTAGTTTCTTTTCCATTCTTAAGACAAGACTAGGAAGATCATCTAACTTCTTCTAAATCAGCGTACTAAATGTGCAAAACTAAAAAAAATATATATTTTAAATAACAACTTGCTTTTCTAACTGAAAAAGACATCAGTTTGCAATACATATCAAATAGGATTTTCATCCTTTACTTCTGAAAAGACAAGATTTTTGATAGAGGGTCCTTACCTTAGACTGCTCTCCAACTCATGATTCTCCTGTATCAGCTTCTAGAGTATTAGGGTTGCAGCTAGCCTCTCAACACACCACTTGCAGGTTTTCTAACTGTTTTCTAGGGAAGAGAGACAAACATAGAGAGAAGGGAACAGAAGAATTTTAGCCAGCTAGTAACCCTTTTTGTAAGCATCATTCTCTGCATTCTCTTCTCCCTTCTAGTAAGTTAACCACTCTTGTTTAGCATGCATTTTTCTCCTTATCTGAAGGTATCGGAAAATGGTGCAGGCCAGCAGATTCTAGAAATATAACAAGCCTTGTTTATGTTTCTAGTCTATCCTGACTAGAGGAAGAAAGTGCCTACCAATGCACTATCTGAACTGAAGCATGTTTAAGTTACTGCTGGAATTTTAAGTCAGGGATGGAGGGTTGAGAGAGGAGGGACTTCCTGTGTGTGTTGCTTCATCAATCCTGACTCAGTGTATTTATGTTAATATTAGATAAAGCATGACAGTAGATGCTTCCTCAAACAGTTTATTATTATCATTAAAGGAAGGAGTTTGCTATTTCTCTGCCTCATAAAGAAAAGGCAAAGAACTTGGGAAATGAAAATTCTTGAACTAATGTTCAAAACTCTTAGTGGTTCTAATATTAGAAACATCGTATCTCAGAATGTAAATTCACTGCTTAGTGTTTTCTAAGCAGAACACATAATTCAATAATATTTTTTTCATAGTAATAACAGACAAGGTATTATTCATGATCTAAAATGATACCACATTTTCACACAGGACACAATTACCCTAATTGATATTTAACTAAGTTAGTAATTATGTTAATGTGATTACATATAGTGACTATGATAAAAGAGAATATTGATCAGTTTTTCCATTTTTCAGTAATTTGGTTTTTGTTTTATTTTGGGAGGGAACAAAAGAGGGAGATGAGACACTGATCAATAAATTGCTACACCTGTAAAGTTACAGGCCTGGAAAGGTAAAACTTGACACTATCAAAGAATACTGTAATTGTAAAATGATTATGATCACCCCTTCTGAAAACAACGAGGTGAGCAAGTAGACACACAAGTTTCTGTGACCTTTACAGTTATGTGAGTTAGCTGGGCACCTGGGCACCCTTCCATGCTGTCTCCTTGCTTGGCCTTTGCTTGGGGGGTATTCTGCAGGTTTGAGCATGCATGCAGATTTTTCTATTCCCAATCCTCTTGTTCTTTACATGGATATTGAAAGGAAAGCTTCTTGTGACTTTTTCTGTTTTGTCTAACCAAACTATTTATTCATTAGAATGATAAGGGTCCTATATAAAATTTACATATAAATATGCCATATAATAACTTAATATTGAACTCAAGGCTGCCACTACAGCTCAGTTATAGAACATGAGCTTAGAATGCACCATGTCTCCTCACCCTGAATAAAAGTATTTCTCATATTAAAGCAAGGACCTCACCTTCATCTTCCCTTTATTAGTTGTGTCATCTTACTCTGATTCTGGAAAGATAATATGATGATAGCAGGATTAAGATTTATAAAGTGCTGTATTTAGGTCGAGGGTAGAAAGTAAAATGAATGGCTTGCAATTGTTTTACCGTGAGTGACTATTTCCTTGCATGTTGTAACTCATCAATAAATGATAGACAGATATTTCTTACCTAAAGATCTTTTTTTTTTTGTTAAAGTTAATCATGAAATAGTTAGTTGAATGTGAAGGTTGTCCATAATGCTTAAAGTCTCATTTAGTGATCTTGGTAGACACACTGATGACTTGTGCGGTAGTGTTTCAGGTAGGAGAAGAGATGACTCAGCGCTGGTCTGTGGATTAGTGAACGTTTTTTCTGTCCTGGATCAGAAATAAGTCCACCCTACATTTTTAAATGACCCACACTTTAAATTGAACCATTTTTAATTTTAAATAACTTGAACCTCTTAAACTTTTCTCTTTTAACTTGTTTTCATTGATTTAGTTTTCTAGGTTCTTTTTATTTTTCTTCAGACATCTATGAAGTAAGGTTTTGTGTTTGATAGATATATTCAGTAAAGCCTACTAGTTAGATGGGAAAAAATCCTTAAAAAAATAACTGGCTTAGTGCATAGTAGAAAATTTGTTATCCCTTTTAGATCATTAATAAATCAAGCATGTTAGATGTTAGAAATATTTCAGTGTTTCTGTTTTAACAAGTTTGAGGTATGTAGAGCATATAAAACCTCCATTTACATGGTTTATGTGTTCCACTAAAATTAAAACATAATTTTTCTTGTTTGTTGACACTGATTCTTGATATGTAGCCCAGGCTGACTTCAAACTTCCAGTCCTCCTGTCTTAGCTCTTACGAGCTGGGCAAGTTCTTAACTCAAGCCACTTTTTTTTTTATTTCCACTCATACAAACTTAACAGGTACACCGGTCCCCTCCCTCCCTCCAATCTCCCACCGCCCTGTGCCCCCCTCCCCTCCCCCCTCTTTCCCCATCCCCCAGTGCCTCCCCCTCTCATCCCCGGAGCATCCTTTAATGTGCATGCCAAACTCTCCTCTGGGTCCTCCTCTCCGATGAGGTGCAAGGACCCAGTGGCCTTTCCCAGATCCTTTCCTGTGTTCCCCTTAAGCATAGGAACACTACTGTGGTCAAGCCAGATTCTTAAAATAAAGCTTTCTAATAATTTCCTTAGGTTGTATGTGCATCCAGACTCTCCCTTTACTGGTGAGCAGCTACTCAAACAGATGGTGTCTTTCGAAAAGGTGAAACTCACCAACAATGAACTGGATCAACATGGCCATGTAAGTATAGTGCCTGTGTACTCCGCAGGTCCCTTGGTTGTGGTGGATTCTATCTCTCTTTCCTTTTCACTTTCCATCTGAGTTACTCCATGAGAATATTTATCTGTTAGGGAGCCTCCACTGCTTTTGAGAAGTCATGTGTGAGGATATTGTACCCCAGTTCTGTGGAAGGGTCGTCTTTACTGTGAATTTCTGAATACTTCTGCAACTGCCCTACCACCTTTCCCAACTAAACAAAGGAAATATGCATTTTTGGAGCTGTTATGACCTGATCTTTGGTTAAGCCTCTTCTGTTAGTGGATCAAATAATACGGCACAAAGAGAAGCAGACTAGGACTTCTTTGGGGGTACTTAAGCCTGTTCTGTGCTAAGGCCTCCTTCCGGGGTTCTTAAGTGTGCTCTGTAGATTAAGTCCATGTGAGATGCAATAGAGTGAAAGTATTTTATTTCCTAAGTTTACAAAGCCGTTGACTAATTGTGTCCTCTTTTGCAGAGTTCCAAGAATGCTAAAAACATAGATATCTCTGCAATAAAAAGAAAGGAGCAGGACATGGTGGCACTTGCCTATAATCACAGGTTTTGGGAAGCATAGACTAGAGGATACTCTGTTCGATTGAGGTCAACCTGGTCAAAATAATGAGTTCCTGGTCAGCTGCACAACCCTGTCTCAAAAACACAAAAACAAAACAGAAAAAGTAGATTTTTGTTGGTTATCATGTCACTAAGGAGCTCATCTATAATGTGAAAAGGGGAAAATACCACTTTGAGCTCCTTCCAACAGTCAGTAGACCATTGTCTGCAATAGTCATTGGTGAAGGCCCTTGCACACTACTAAAATTCTTCCTGAAGGCACCCTCTACATTGTGGGCAATGCTCTCAAAGGCAAATTTACATACAAATTCTATTTTAGATTTTATGCTAAGGAAACTTTAGAGAGACTTGCAGACTTCCTTTCAATGAGACAGTGATTATTTATGCCTCTGTTGTCAGAAAAGACAATCCAGGAATAATCATTTTCTTCTTTCCTGTATTAAATAACTTTCTCAGTATGTTAAGGCTAGTTTTTATTGTATTTGTGCATTATAGAGGAAGTATTTCGGGATCTTTCTTAAAGAAGATGGCTTCAAATGTGCAATAAATTAGAGACATCTGGATATGGTTGCAAATGATTGGATCGAACTTGGAACCAAACAAATTAGGTGTTTGCTGCCCAAGGACCTTGATTATTACAACAGAGTAACAGATTAACTTGAGCTTGTGGGGGGCATTAGTGAGACACTGGTAATAAGTTAATCAGCTCCTATTGCTTTACCCACTGAAAAAGATAATTGACCTTTCTCAATATGGGTGTAATTTCTTTTTTAATTTTAAAACAGTAGAAGATTTTTTCACTCAGAAGATTTTTCCCCTAGGATAAAATTTATGAAATATCTGAGTGATAGATGGCATGTGTAGAACAGGGGTCAATTTTAGTGTTATTCATATGAAAATGTTTTTGACTCCAACTGAAATCTTTGCAGGGAGAGGATAAATTAATTTTTATTTATCTAGTATTTTTATATATGTAAATGCTTTAGAAGAATAATTAGGTATTTCTAGAAAGACTTTAGAGTACATTAGGAAATTATCTGCTGAAAATTTTAATGTTTTTCTTTTCCAAAATATTTTCATGGGTGAGAAAAGTCCTAAACTGGTGTCAGGAGCTCTGGGCTCTGTCCTGATGTTAGAGAAGGTAAACCTTGATAAATTATTCAGTCTTCAGTGGCTGCTTTTATTACCTCAGCTTCAGAACTGTTATGACTTATCATTGTCATTTGTCTCCAGAAACTCCATCCTTTGAAAACTACAAGGAAAGGTGATAGATACTGTATAGTTTAACCAACTCCTTGAAATCAGCATTGAGAAGATTTTCTTGTACATGCATTTTTAGTCTTCTGACAGTATGCTTTACCATTCCCAGAACTCTTTTCTCAGGAAGACATTCTACATTTCTAAGACTGTTTCTTAGTCCCCTGAGGACTGGAGCAAAGTCAGGAAGTCTTGGACTTTGAGATTGTTCAGCAACCGTTTCCAAAGAAAACTGGCTGGGTGGTGCTGGAAAGGGGCATTATTTAAAGCTTACATCCCGCATTTTGATATATATATATATGCATATGGAAGACTGGGTGGAAATGTGATTTGAAATTTGTTCTTTTTATGTTCATACATGCATGCATGTATGTGTATATGTCTGTGTGTATTGTATTGCGGGGCACTGTGCCTGTGGAGGCCCAAAGGTGGCTTTGGAAATCACCCTGCATTGCTTCTATCTTTTCTTTGCTTTGTTCTGGAGTTTCCCATGTTCTGCCTTCCATTTTGTACTGGCGTTTTTTTTTTTTTTTTAACGTGGGATCCAGGCTCCAAACTCTGTTTGTGAGGCCGAGGCTTAACCCGTGAATCATCTCTGCAGCCCATAAAATTTCTTCTTCTCAACAGAACATATAAGGAATGTTAAAAAGTTGCTTTGGTTTTTATACTAGGAAACAAATGATCTATGATTAAGGGTCAATATCTTTAACTCCTTGGAATAAGGACATTATAAAAATGAGTGAATTTTTTTTTTCAATCCATTGAAGGTCTCTTTTCCCTTAGTTGCTCCTTTTCTGGTTTGAGATCATGAAAATGTGGCAGGTGCAAGGTTCAGTGTTGGTTCTGAAGTTAAAGAGCCTAGCAGAGAGATATGGGTTATGTGCTCAGTTGCTCTTTTAATTCATGAATGTTGGTTCCAAGGTGCCCTGTAAACAGAATTATGGATGCCCAAAGTCACATATAAAATGGCACAGGGTTGACATATAGCTTCCTCTATCTCATGAGTAATTTTTAGATTACTGGTAATATATAATGCTATGAAAGTGCTATGTAAATAGTTGTAATACAGAATCTAATGGCACTTCTATATACAAGTCTTTGAAAATAATTTTGAAATGAGGTTGTTTAAATCTGCAGAGATTCAAAGGGAAGGAAGATGGAGAGGTCCACTGTATAGCAAAATACACTACAGTGACCAGTGGTGAATATCCTAAATCCAGTCAGCAGAAACACTCATGGATCACATCCGTCCATGTTAATCAAGGTGGCAAAGAAATCAGCAGTTGCAATGCCAGCAAACAGCATCATGTGCCATGGGTCCAGCACACTGCTACGAGACTATGGTTTTGCTTGGTACTTGAAGGATAGAATACAATACAAACCCCAAGTCCTAGAAAAGGCAGATCCCATTTTGCTCATTTAAAGAGCATGGGGAAGATATAGGAAACATTATATACCTAAACATAAGTTTTGTTCAGCCAAATGTGGGGGTTCGTGATGCAATCCCAGTACTTATGAATCAGAAAGAGCTTCAAGAGTTCCAGGACAGCTTGGGATACCAAGTGAAACAAGCAAGCAAGCAAACAAACAGGCAGGCAAACAGACCCCAAACAAAAAATGCTTTGTGGTCATATTTCATATATGGAAAATGCTGACATTTTACTTAAAAGATTAATGGAAATGCTATCTGTCAGCCTTCTGCACCAGGGCACGCTTATGATTTCTAAGAACTTGAAAGTTTTATTAGTTATGAAATGCAAGATGGCTGTCACTGTGATGAGCTATCGTTCTAAAATGGGAAGTCAAAGAAGTTGCCACAAGTAATAGCACAGTTCACATTTATTGGCATGCCTATTTCCTGAGTATTTTATGAACACTAGGTCCTCCATTCCTAGTATAGACTTGTGACGTTTACATCTGAGAAAATGCAGGATTGGAGAGGTGAGATCACCAAGAAGGCTGCAAAGAGTTTAATGTAGGATTCTAACGCATGTCTGTCTAATGTAGCACTGCCTTTCTGCATCACTTTACTTTCCTCCCCACAAGTAACAATCTGACTTCCAAAAATACCCTTTTTTAATTTTAGAAAATGTAGACATATATTTTGTGATCTATCTAGATTAACACAAAAAATTTAAAAACTTGTTTTTAAACATAAATAAAATCGGGACTGGGAGATGCTCAGTTGAAGCGTCTGCCACACAAGTCTGAAGGTCTGAGTTCAGATAGTCTCTCTCTCTTTCTCTCTCTCTCTAATAGCAGTCTAATAGTCCCAGTCCTTGTGGTTGGGAGTGACAGATGGATCCCTAGAGCTCACTTCACCGTCCAGATGATATAGCCAGTCAGTGATCTCTGGATTCAGAGAGAATCCTATCACAAAATATAAGGTACACAATGACTGAGGAAAACATCCAACATCAAATTGTTGGTTACCAAACATAGATGCACACATGTGAGCACCTGCATGCACATGTACACAAACATGTACACTCACACATATACACACAAAAATAAAAATGCAATAATAATAAGTCAGACTTTTCACCAGATGACGTCCCTCTTCCATCATTTTAGAAAAATGTTTGTAATTACCTGTGCAGCATGCCATTGCCTTGTGAAATGTGATTCACAATTAGCCTCTAGTGTCATATGATGATGGTCTGCTGGAAGAATGGAAAGAGTAGATCCTAATTTGTTTTTGTTACCAACAATTTGCTTTATTAAATAAATTTTGACACCCTTCTAAAATGAAGATGTGGTGCAATACAGATGTCAGGGTCTATCCACGCTTTGCAAATCCTGATGTGGCTCCTTGCTGCGTCCTATGATCTGTACATTCTACATATATATATATATATATATATATATATATATATATATATATAATATATATTTATGTTGCACTTTATTGCCAGAGGTCATTTTTTGCATATCATGTTATGTCTGGTTTCCCAGCATATTGCTTTCTTTTTTTATTTCATTTCCTTTTAAAACTTCTCTGACAGTTTCATATATAGTAAATTTGAATCTTTTTTTTTTTTTTTGCCCATGCTACCTACAAATCTTAATTTCAAAATTGAGTGTGTAGTTGTAGATTGTATGTGTCATAGTTAGGCACAGGTGTCAACTTGACAGTTAGGGTTTGAGTTTTGGGCACATTTGTGGAGAATTAGTGGTTGAGTTGAGCCCAGAGCAAACCTGAAGGAGATTGTCTAGCTGATGGGGAAGGCCCAGCCCATGGTGGGTAGGATGAAGCCCTGGAATAAATCACAGAGAGAAGGCATCCTTCTGTTCACTTGGCCAGACATGCTGGTCTGGCAAGTAAGGATTGTCCATCTCTCAGCTGTTACGTGGTGGTGGTGTGGCCAGTTCCCTTGGCCCTAGTGTTGGTGCGTGCTCTCCCATCAAGCTGGACTGTGAACTGTAACTAGGAATCAGAAGAGAGAATAAACCCTTGTTCCCTTAAGCTGCGTGATGGTTATTTATCAGCAACCATGCAGGCAACTGCAACAGTATGGGTCTTATTTTACCTCATTCTATTTTGGCCTGTCAACAGTGTAATGATGAAAATTAAGAACTTTCCCATTTCCCTGTTTTAGATAATTTTGAACTCAATGCATAAGTACCAGCCACGGGTGCATATCATCAAGAAGAAAGACCACACGGCCTCACTGCTCAATTTGAAGTCTGAAGAATTCAGAACATTCATCTTTCCAGAGACAGTTTTCACAGCAGTCACGGCCTATCAGAATCAGCTGGTGAGTATCTGGTTTGCAGCTCACTTCCAGATTTATATAAGGACTCTTGTATTTGTTTTTAAAATATTTTCACTTCTTTATTGACAGCACAACTGAAATACTTATGTTATACAGTTAAATTATCTTAAGGTTGAATGAAAACAGTTAGGTACGGCATGATTCAGTAAAGAAAATGCACAAGATAGTTTTATAAACACATATATGGCTAACTCCAGGTACAGTTACAAATAATAAAAGATAAATACTTTTAAATAAAGATTTTGAAAATGAAGCCAGTTCATCACATTTTTATCAAGATTCGACAAGAAATACTTTGTGCAAAAACATAAAAATGAATGCAGAAATAACAAATGCAAATTAGTTTTTTAATGTCTTAAAAATCATGTCAGTTCTACAAACTGGACCTTTGTAGTTTTTGAAGAGGATGTTTTTCCCAGTGCTGCAGATGGGCTGTTTGGAGAGAACTATTGAATGTCAGCCCTCCAGCCTCCAAGAGAGCTCTGAGTAACCATCTGTGGACAGTACCCTTGTCTTCTAGAACCTTTTCACTCTAGTGCAGGCTGTTTCAACCTGCCTCCACCTGCCTGCTTCAGAACATTCCTGGCTTCCTCATCTTCCCCTGCAGACTTCCCCTGCAGACTTCATGAAATTTCAAAGTTCAGATCTTTTGATAAATTATACATGTTTTCTGGCAACAGCCCCAACAACGGATGCTTGAGATATGTTAGGGGTTTTCCTCAGCTGTGACGTAGGATAAGTAGACTAGTTGTATGTCTTTAGAGTTGTGTATTTAGGTACCGTCAAGCTATCCTCATTACAGTACTGGGGTATATCTTTTCCACTCTCTGTAGTACTTCATATTTCAGATTTACACATTGTTTTCATGCATAAGTTTTAGTACTATTTATTTATTTATTTGGCATGTGTGTGTTTGTGAATGTATTTATACAAGAGGGCATGTGAGTGTGTATGTCTGTGGAGGCCTAAGTAGTCGGGACTTTGCTCTTCTCTTGCCATGAGGTTGGTGTATGTTGGGTTCCGAACTGGTAAATATCAGAAGCTGCCTTAAAACACTTCAGAATTCTACAGGTTGGCCAAGCAGATGAGATGCAGGGTAGTATTCTCAGAAGGCCAAGGAGGCTTAAAACACAGGTAACTCAGATGAAAAAGCAGTTCAGGGAAGGGATGCAGGAGAAGGCTCACATATCCATCATTTCTGTGTGACTTTGAAAACATTTTGTTCACAACCATAACTGTCATTTCCTTTACCATAAACTGGGACTGAGAACTGACTAGACCACCACAGGGGAGTATGATGAAGGTCAACCACCATGGTGTGGGGAAACATGCATTGGGGATTGTAAACTTGGACTACCTAGGAATGTTGAACTTTAAAGTTTTAGTGGTATATTTGTTAAAAGACAAATCAGCATGTAGACATTATCATTTTAATAGTTTTATAGTAAACACAATGTTACATTGCTTTTGATCTCTCTCCAAAATGGCAACACAAAGGGAGAGATTGTCAGAGAACTCTTAAATGAAAACTTTGTGCATAGATCGAAATCCACAAAAACCTAAAGCCCTAAAGCTCTGTGGTCCTGAAAAGCTGGAGCATTGACACCACAATCCCACTCATTGTTGAATATAAAAGGAAAGCAGATATACATGTTCAGAAAAGAGTCCTGAAATAATCCACACCTTTTACACCGACTGGATGTATAGTTTTTATGACATAAATATTATAATTATAAACATTGAAGAACCTTGTTGATGTTTTGGAATAAAATAAATTTTATCTTATGGAAACTTTAATGATGTTATCGGAATTCCCCATAAGAGGGCAAGAGGAAGAACAAGTAAGTTGCTGGAGTTCTTTGACTGAAAGTTAAAGAAAAAGGGCAAAAACCAAAGAAAATTTTCAAGTGGGATGTCTTCCATTTGATTTAATAGGTGGCAGAGCAATTCTAAGTGAGTATATTTAGAGCTTCCCACATCATAGTACTCTGAAGTCACAATGATAGGTAGCATATGGATACTTGATATTCATAGAACATCACTTAAAGAGCATTTTCTGTTAGTCTTTGTAAGGACATTATGAAATTGGAAAAAAAAACATTTTTCATTCTGCAGTATATAATGGGGTATCTTGATTCACGAGCTAAATGAATCATTCAAGGCAGCTTGTTGTCCTTCTCACAGTTAGAATCAAGATCTCTGAGCTGCCCCAGTCTCTGAGCTAGATGTTGTTTTAGAACTTGTCTCCACTCAGCATCTAAATTGATGGACTCCAGCCCATCCTTTCTGTAGGGTTTCAAGTCTTTATGTGCTGTCTTCTGCCCTCCTCTAAAAGTACTCACTACTCTGCTGGTATGTTCAGTGCTGGGTTTGTACCATACATTGGTGAAGGTAACAGATTCCCACACTGACCTGAGGGGGTCAACGTGTTGACTAGGACAGCTGCATTCTGTAAAAGCCACTTGATTTGAATGAGATTCTTATTGAATTATTTTTCCACCAAATCCTTCACTTTAGAAAAATTTTAAATATGGTAAAAGAAAATTCTGAAATCAAACAATATAGTGAACCTCTAGCCCCTCCACTCAAATCCCACAAGTAACTTTTCCCACCTATCTTCTTTCTTTTTGCATGCATAATCCCTTCCCTCTTCCCTTAATCATTTGAAGCTAAGATGCCTCCTGACACTTACAGACTTCCATGAGCATATCCCAACAATAAAGGCACTAATTGTAATTGTAATTGCAACTCTTATCATAACTAAGAAAAATCAATAAGAAATATTCTTTAATATATAGCATTCAGTTCAATAGAATTTTTAGAATTAACCAATAATGTCTCCTATGTTCTTGTTTATCTGCTTTTTTTTTCTCTGTATTAAGTACCAACTGAAGTTCATGGTTTAGGCTGGTTAATATTAATGTAGAAAAATTCTCCATATTTTTCTTGATTATCTCATGGAACTCTGACATTAAAACTCAAAAGGAGACTTTTGAGTGTCTTTTTATAGATGACGAAGATGAGATTCAGAGTGGTTAAGACACTCACCCAAGCTCACACACTGGATAAATGACAGACAGACCTATGAAGAGGCCTTGATCTTCTGGGTTCTCAGTCTTCCTTTTATGTGCCACTGTGATAGAATGTCATGCTGAGGTTTAGGAACTGGATTTGAGAATGTTCCTAAATTAAAATAAGTTGAAGCTCTAATTAATGCAGATCTTGTACTAATGGCTTCTCTTCCTAATATTTATTTCTAATTGATGTTATAAATGGACTCAAAACTCAGCCACAGGAACCCAGCTATTGTGTACTGCATCATAAAATAAAGACTAACATGATTAGTGTGCCATTTCATTGCGAGCAATCCATAGCAAAAAGCAAGTAAATTCAGAATGAGCTTCATCAGTAGATCCTCTGTGTATGAATATATTTCTGTGAACCCACCTTCAGTCCTTAGTATAAAACCATACATAAATTTGGGTCAATAGAATAATAGGGCAGTTTTATAAATAGTTCATTCTTCCTTCAGTGATAAGAACTTGTATAGCAGATATTTCAAAAACATATCAGATGAAAAAATAAGTGCAGGGTTCAGCATTGGTTAGCTAGTCTCTTCTGTTTTCTAAAGTTACCCTTAGCAATAGGCTCCCCCTGACAAAGTCTTACATTTATGTTCATTTTCTTATGACAAACACATAGCAAAATAAAAAGGTACAGAGTCAATATGGAGCAAGGATACCACTCATGCTAAAAATTTTCCATTGACAGATGAAGAGAGAAAAGGAAGGATTCAAAGTTCACCCTTGGATCTACTTTCATGTCTGCTAAGTTTTTAATATGACTATTATTTTTATGTCTGTTAAAATCCAAATCCAAGTTCCAAATAGAATTTTTGAGGAAAAAATTCATTATTGAGACTGGTAGTTTTGTTTTTAAGTAGCACAAATGGGACATTTCTTCTGTTCATTTTTTTAATCTGCTTTTTTTGTAAGGGGATGACTGCCTTTCTTTACATTATTAAATAAAAGCTAAATACATTACACTTTCAACAAACTATTTTATAATTTAAGATTTAAAGGTCATGCATTGTTTGGAAATGGGTAGATCATGGCTGTAGAGTTGAAGCATAGGTCAGGTTTCGCTTTTAAATGACTTTGGTCAGATCTTTTCCTGATAATTGGAGAAATGGTCTCTAAGGGCCAGTTTCACCTTGCGGTTGGGAACCTTATCTGGATTCAGAATCCAATGATACCCTAGGGAATAGCAACCACTGTGAATTCTTCCCTCATGTTCTGCATGTATTTCCTTATGGAGGACAGACATGTCAAGAAGACTGAATTTTCTGGTTAACACATGTACTGTACTCTAGATCGTTCAGCTAGAGGGAAGAAAATGGTTTTATTTGACTGCACTAGTTGGTAATTTGGAAATATATGGACACACACACACACACACACACACACACACACACACGGCAGTCTTTCTTCCTGTTCTTGCTTGTTAAAACTTTCTGTTCGCCAAGTGAGAAACTTGTGCTCTTACAGCATTGTTACATTAGTTTTGAATGATGAAGAAGCCATACCTCTAGTTTCTCAATAAGAGACATTTGCTAGCTTATTGTTTTTCCTCGCTCCTTTCAGTATTATCTTTGTCAAGGGTAACACTGTTCAGTAGCGTGACAGACTGCAGACTTGCTCTAGGGAACATGGGGGAACCAAGATTCTGCTCCTTCTCCCAACGCATTCTCCAGATTTCACTATGGGATGCAAAGCTACACCTTTGGTAGTTTCTTTCTCTGGAACTACTGTCTTTTATTTACATAGCTGGAATTTATTTCATCTTGAAATGAGAAAGCAAAAAGCTTCTCAGTACACTTACAGTTACTGCATCTAAAACTGGTAAAATCATTAAAGCAAGTGTTGGCTGCTTGCTGTTAAAGTTAAGCTCAACAGGCAGTTCTGTGATTTTTCTGTGAATACGCTGGTGGAGTCAGATGATCCATAGCCAAATTACAGGAAAAGGTGGTAGGCTCACTGAGGTAACCATAGTTCCTGTGCTGCTAATACGCCATACAGAGAGGACAAAGTCTTAGTGTGCAGCCCCCTCCTATTCCAGTAATAATAGATTCACTAATCATTCCATCCATCTAATTTCCAAGAGCAGCGGTGCTCTATGGAATTGATCAAAATCACCCTCAAAGAAAGTAAACACCAGGTAATTTTCTTGAACTCTTCTAATCATTGTCCTAAAATTAAAACATTGTCACACATAACTGATAAATCTGGTGAGCAGAGCACCATATGCTAATCTCACAGCATTTTTGCGAAACTTGAAATTGCATTAATGTGCAAAGAGAAAAAAAAAAACAGCATCGATACTTGTGGAGGTTTTGGAAGTGAAGTTTAAAACATATTAGAAGCAGATAATTGTAATAATGAAAAAGAATTTAAAGGAAATTCATTTTGAATCTAACTCACTTCTGGCTTCAGAGTTGTGGCAGCAGCATTAGATAAGGGAACACCTGCCTGATGGGTGTACGCTGTGTCTTTGTCAGATCTGGTACTGAAGGATCTTCTACAACACACTCATCACATTTCCAGCCACTAATTTCTACCTTTCAGAAATATAAAAAGCAACAAATACAATTTTTGGAAAGTCCCATTCAGGGACAGAGTAACTACTATTACAGAGAAATACTTTATTCTGTTCTTTAAGCTCATCCAGAAGCAAACACAGCTTATTTTGGTTCCCACTGAAGCTGAGATACTAAGGAAGCATCCCTTTCTCTCTTAGACACATTTTGTGTCGTCATTGCCAGAAAAAAAAAAATTTAGCCGTCAACTAATTCCTTCTGTTTTCATTTTGTACATGTGCTATATAAAGGAAGACTTGTCCTGACTGTTTTGCCCCATGGTTGCAGCAAAGCATTTCATTTGGGGTTGATTCACCCTTTGTGTCATTGGCCTGCGATGTTCTGCTGAACAGCACTCGCTCCACAGAGTTCCAGGTTCCGCAGTGACAGACAGCAGGCGTGCTTGACCTTGGTACTCTGCAGCATGTGGTGGGCATGGCACATGTGTGGGGCAGGTGTCCTCATTAAATAGTTGATGATGAGTTATGGTGGACCCTCTTCAGCACTTGTAACACTCATCCAAAATGAAAAACGATTTTATTTTATTATTTTATTTTAGTGTGTGTGTCTCTCTGTGGATGTCTCTGTGTGCATCAGAGGGCACTGTGTGCCTGTCTCATCCCAAGGGTGACTTCCAGGATCACCCTGGATTATGCTACCTTCTTTTTGCTTTGTTCTGTAGTTTCCCAGGTTCTGTCTTCTAGGGCCAGCAATACGGGCCACCGCCATTTCCGCCTCGACGTTTTTATGTGGGATCCGGGATCTGCTTTCGAGGCAGAGGCTTAACCACTGAGCCATCTCTGCAGCCTGGAAAAATATTTAAATTACAATCGTTGAGTAGAAAGAGACACGCCTTTCTGGGACTTACAATCTTTGGAATATTGGTTGCCCGGGCTTCAGCAGAATCTTTTTTTTTTTCTTTTCTAATTTATTTCAAGCAACATTTCATCTGTTTTGTTTGTCTTCTTGAAAGCCGACACTCAAAATTAAATCATACTCTGAACGAATGACTAAAGCTGGCAAGGAAGGGGTGGCCACATAGGTAAGAAGGTTTTCTGGGAGCGGTAGGTGGGCATCATCTAGCAGCTATCTCAGGAGTGCTTATGGATTCCTCTTAGTACGCATATTTTAGCTGTTGCTGTGTTTTGAATACAGGTTTACTAGTTATGTAGCTTCTCTCTTTCCCTAAGTGCCAATTTTCCATCATTCACTTGAAAAGGAAGTTATTTTCTTCGGCTGCAGCGAGTGTTCTGGACATTTGTCCCTGAAGGCGAATGCTGTCCCAGAAGCTGCCCGAGTTCTCTAGCTTACTGATGGAGAAGAGTGCTCTGTCAGGCCAGGATTATTGGTGGGAAGGAATCCATCTCAAGGGAGGTCAAACGCTTCTTTAACCTCTCTGCAGCTTTGTAAGTGAAATTCAAATTAAGAAAACTTGAGAAATGAAAAAGGCATCTTTCTTTTACAGTAAAAAAAAAAAAAACTTTAGGTATTATTTACTGGTTCAAAATAAACCTCAGATACATCCCAATCAGAGGAAAAGTTTGTTCTTCAGAAAAGTAACATTCCAAGCCCTGTGTTGTAATTTTCTTAATTTGAGATAGGAGGACATTCCACAGTTTATAACCATTTTTCCTCGTTAAGAATACTTTGAATGTATCTCTTTTCAAAGATGAACTCAACTTCCAAATTTGACTAAGTTATGACTCTCATGGAGGGGTTTCTTGGTTGTGATTGGGTCTTGATTCTTAAACTTTGTGTCTCTCTGTGACCATCTATCAAAGGACATGAGCTTGCTGTTCTCTAAGGTTCCTTTTGGCTTTAACAGGATTTTAGTTTTTTTTGTATCTTTTTGTGTTGCTTTAATTTTTTGACTTTAAAACAGAATGTATTTTTCCTTAGAGGCATAGTACGCATGGTTTGATGGTTTTTTGTACATTAAAATTCATACTGTAAGATTTAGGAATAGCTTCGCATAGATACTTAACACCTGAGACTGATTCCTGTTATAAAATGTTTGTTTCCACATAGCATAGAGTCCTGTGAATAACACTGAGGAAGGCTAGTAAAGAGGCCTGATTTGATTCCAATGTAGTCGAACAGAAAGGAGAAATGGCATACATTTTTATTCTGTAAGGTTTTTATTTTAATATTTATATAAGATACCAGTATATTATTGAGCATAAAACTATTACTGGCCATTTAATTTGTGCTAGCATATATTCACGCTCATGGAATTTTCTGTAAGATGTTGTCATCTTTTATCTGCATTCTCCAGCAATACTCACATTCTACACAGTCCTCCCATCTAGGCTACTTCTTCCTGGCCTTCTACTTGCTACTGTTTATGTCTGCCATTGCCTGTATGGCCCCATCTCAACCATGATCCACTCGGCCTCTAAGCCTGACTGCATATGATGCTGACAGACACCTCTGCGTGACTGGGGGTTGAAAAGGAACAAACTCTACTTCTGATTTTACTTCTTTGACCTTGGAAATGAGATTATTTTGTGACCATTCTTTCCTTTCCAGATAACCAAGCTGAAAATAGACAGCAATCCTTTTGCCAAAGGGTTCCGGGACTCCTCCAGGCTCACAGACATCGAGAGGTAATGAGAATTTTCTGCTTGCTTTTTGTCCAGATAAGATAAAGAGAAGAGTGGGTTGTAAGAACATGTGCCTTTTGACGCCAACGAGCCAAAATCTTACTGTGTGTCGCCTCTGCTGTCCACAACCTTCCCTTCCTGCCTCAGACCCTGAGGCTGGGCAGCTACGGCTCTTAAGAGCTGACACAGCTGGATCTCTGAAATATGTGATTTCTGAGTGAGAGGCTGTCTGTGTTAAGGACATGTATCCCACTGTAAAAAAAAAAAAAAGGTTGGGTAACTGAACTTCTTGTCTTATTGTGTGACAGTCTGCAGAGATGGAACCTTGGTAATTTTTTCCTTTGGAAGCAAATATATTCATTAATACAAAGGACATAGGGATACTTGGACTTTTGAAACAAGGAGTTAGGATTTAATTCAAGGCCACACAATTTTACCTATAAAATCGTCTGCTTTTTTTTTCTTTAAGAAAAAAAGATAAAAGATTTGTATGTGTATGTGTGTATGTGTATGTGTGTGTATGTATGTATGTATGTTTGTATGTGTGTGTCTGTGTGTATGTATGTTTGTATGTGTTTGTGTCTCTGTGTGTGTATGTATGTGTGTATGTGTGTGTGTGTATGTGTGTGTATGTGTGTATGTGTGTGTCTGTGTGTATGTATGTTTGTATGTGTGTGTCTGTGTGTGCATGTGTGTGTATGTGTGTATGTGTGTGTATGTGAGTATGTGTGTGTATGTGTGTATGTGTATGTGTGTGTGTATGTGTGTGTGTGTATGTGTGTATGTGTGTATGTGTGTGTATGTGTATGTGTGTGTATGTGTGTGTATGTATGTGTGTGTGTGTATGTATGTGTGTGTATGTGTGTGTGTGTGTGTGTGTGTTTCCACCTTATTTTTGAGGCACAGTTACCATCTGTCTCTGCTGCTGTGCTGTGTGTGCCATTCTCTCATCTCAAGAATGAGTTGAGGATTATAATGAAAGTCTTTCTTTAATGTCATCAGACCTTTTACTTTTAACGTGTGTTCCAGGAATCAACCTCAGGTTGCTAGAGTTGTATGGAAAGCACTTTTTTTCTTTTCTTTTTTAAACTTTTTTGACACTTTCATACATAAACACAATGAATTTATGTGTTTTCAGTATTTACTGCATAATCCCCTCCCCATTCCTTTCCACTTTATGTTTTTTCCTTTGTAGCTGATCTCCCCCTTATTTTCATGTCTTTTGCATGTGTGGCCCAGTGGGTTTCAACTGGGATTGGGTGTCCGTACTGCCAAGTACCTGAGTATTGCTGGAGCACAGATGACTTATCAGTGGGTAAATCACTGAGTAAAGAAGCTCCCCTTCTCCTGTCTGATATTAGCCTTCAATAGTCTCACAGGGATATACAGCATTTCTTGAGATCTTCCCTCATCTGTGGTGGCAAGCATTGTAACTTCCTGAGTCATCTTGGTGGCCGATAGACTACTTATCTCTAAGAGGTGACATGTCAGCTCTAGTGACCTGTAAGAATACAAGCAATGCTCATGTACTCAAAGCTTATTCCACTTCTCAGCTTAAACAAGGCCATCAAGGTGATGAGTAATGATTACTGAGATTCATAGTTAGACCAATGTGAACATAAAAGAAGATTTTGAACTGATTGCTTATTCATATTCTCGAAGACAATAAATTTCTATACTTCATCCTTTTTAGGAAGTCTGATATCTTTATTGACAGGTATAATAGCATGGCTGCCAGCCCTCTATTGTTACACAGCATCTCTATGAGACTTCCCTGCCAAATGCTTTACTCTTTAGCCTCCCACATCTGACCTGCCACTCTGCCCCGCTTCTGTCTGATTCTTCCTATACTTGCCCAAGTGAAGGAGCATGGGAAGTGAAGTGATTGAACAGACACAGAGCTGTATGCAGAGATAGAGAAGCCAGCAGGACTGACTGATGTTGGTCCAGATCTGTGGGATTTGGATCAAAAAGAAAGATCAGTTAGTTGAAGAGTTTGACAAGAGGTTGGAAATACAATCAGGAGCAGAAACTTGAATGGGTGGTTGAAAATCATTGGAAAATGCATGAGAGAAAGCAAGTGGGCAATTATCCAATTAGAAGGGGCATGATGAGAATGTGGTAAGAGCTGTCTGGGATCAAAGCAAAGGCCGTTTCCTTATGTGTGGCTTCTCTGGTGCCTCCCAAAAAGTCAGGAACAGATGAGTTTGTGTAGCCCAAAGGGTTTTGCATGGACTTTTCTTCAGTCTCATTTCATGGTCAGGTAGGAATGAAGCTGGCAGTGCCATGTTTTCAAAGTGCACACCATGACATATCTTTTGTCTCAGGTGTGAGGTTTGGCAAGTTGGGGCTAGAAAGTCATGGGGCTGAGCCAAAAGTCAAGTGTAGCCTGGGTTTTTCCAGGGTGAGTAATCCCAAGGGAGTTGTTGAAGTTCTTTTTCCAAGGCTCGTTAGAGATTCAAGAAGGCATTTATGAAAGCACATTAGACATTTAACAATGCAACCTAATTGTAAGTTCTTCCTCGTCATAAACGAGCCATGCATCTATCAGTGCAGGCCCCATCTGAGAGTGACTTTTAATGGTCTCTATGAACTGATCCTAGAGTAAAAATAGCCCTGCAGTTGCGCATGTGCTCCTGAGATAGGAGTACCCAGTCGGACTGCCCTTTAGAACAGCAGATTTGATAATGTGTGGCCACATTTTCCACTTAGTGAATAAGATCTTGTTGCGGGCACACTCACATGTGAGCAAAGCTAAGTGGCTCTCAGCAGTCCTAGGGCCAGGAGAGCTGGCTTACGTGACTAGCTGAAAGTTTGCGAGATGACCTAAGTGGTGTGAAATTGGCCAAGGTTTTGGCTTTCATTTCCAGGTATTAAAGTCTGAATTTTTCCTAAGCAGCCTTTGGGGATGGGACAAATCAGATCAATTGATCTTTAGAGACCTAAAGAAATTAAATTAGTCTGGAGTCAGTTACTGCACTAAACCACGTAGTAATTGAATTGTTCCTTGTAACTGATAGAAAACAGCTCTATCTCTAACAATATTGGGAGCTTCTCTTCATAAGAGATCTGAGAGAAAAACACATTTTTTTATGACATGATGACAGATACTGCATTTTTCTAACTTAATTGAACATGATGTAATAAATACATGACCTTAATGATTTCAAGTTTCCTGCTCTAGATTTATAACTTATCGGGTGGGACAATCAAACCAAAATGCTGTTAGGATGGGATGTGCTTGTTCAGACCTCCAAATGTATAGAGTATTAGTCTTAGAAAACTGTGTGAGTGTTGGGAACACTTTTCATAGCATAATAGTTTTTCTCATTCCAATTTCATTGGGTTCTGCTCAGAGAGTTGAATATGCCACATCCGTCATGCACAGAAATAACCTCACAATGTTATTCTTGTAGGTATGCATGGATAGAAAATGAACTTCTTTCAAGTGTAGCACATACCATACATTATCTTTAACCATTTTCCCTGTGGATGTATGCTTATATCACACTTTTTTAGCAGCTATCTCATTTTTCATTGGTACCCTAATTTATTTGGTCAACCTATATGTCAGTTATTTAGAATCCTTATATTTTTCTTATTACCAACAGTGCCAGGAAAACAATGGGTTTCATTACAGGTGTTCTTAATTGTGATTCTAGGATAAAATGCAAGTAAAAAATGCTGGGTCAAGCATTTACTTCTATTCTTCTTGTCATGATATTTCAATGTTAAAATTTGAGAAAAGAAGCCAGATATTCAATATCTGGAACATGGTTGAGTAAACTTTGTAGTCATAAGTATGTTTTGAATAGTGATATCATATATATATACATATATGTTATATAGATACAATAAAATTGCCATTTTAAGTGTGTATTAAACATATTGTCATTGTCATGTAACCTTACCTATCTAGTCTATCCAGAATGTTTTCATCATCTTAAAGAGGTGTTGTGCATTTTAAAGTAGCTCTTTGTTTTTACCTCATCCTAGCTGTTTAGAATTTCACTTTCTGTCTGTGTGAATCTACCTAGTTAAGGTCTTCTTAAAAGCAGAAAGATGACATGTTTTCAAGTCTGCTCAACACATGGTCAAATTTCATTTGTTTGGCTTGTCAAATGCAGCCATCATGTCATTAGCATTTTTTTCAAGGAACTGTCAATTTTTTTTAATCTTCTTGTCCCATTTTTTTCTTTTGTATGATACTTCTTTTATTGCTTTA
This sequence comes from Typhlomys cinereus, assembly GCA_023101885.1. NCBI lineage: Eukaryota > Metazoa > Chordata > Mammalia > Rodentia > Platacanthomyidae > Typhlomys > Typhlomys cinereus. The sequence continues at coordinate 924,162 of JALPQD010000507.1, forward strand.
TAAAAGTCATTTGCGTATCAAAAGTATTATTATTTATTGCCTATAAATATTGGAATTATTTTGTCAGTTTGAAAATTAGCATTTTTCCATTTTTGATCAATGGAAGACTTTATCACAAAATTTGTTGTTCTCTTTATGATTTATATCTATACTTTCTCCATTCATCTAAAATGATATGAGTATTCAATTTCAGATTTTCTACCATATTGCTGTCTTCTAGCTTTCGCTTATACTTTTGAGTGATGCAAGTATTTCTTCTGATGTTGGATATGAAAGAGACATATCCCTTTGTATTTTCAATATCGTATATTTACCAATAAATTAGTTTTGTACTTAATTACAAAACTTTCTTGCATACCAAATTATTATCCACATGAATTCATATCTTTTATCAAGTTATTAGTGTTACACTGTTGCAATTTTATAAATTGATAATATATAAATATTTGATAATTAAATATCTGAGAGGTCAAATTCCTGCTCATTTTACTGAGTTTTTTTTTTGAGAGAAGTTTATTTCTTTTATATACAAAAACAAAGGCCCAAAATAGGATTTGTTAAAGTAGCTATCAATAGGATGTTAAATGATTTTACTTTTGCTTTGATTACAACAGCCTGAGAACAGTCAGTTCCCTCCTACTAACAGCAAGAAAACAGTGACAGGACCACCTTCAACACAAATAAACAACTTTCACAGACATTTAAATTAACTTTAAACTAAAACATTTTACCAATAAATAAAAAATTAAAAAAGGTAGCATCTTCATCCTTCAATCTGACTTAAAAATAGTTTTCCCCATAACAGTAATTATAGGTGTTAGTACGGCAAGCTGTGAAATGCATTTACTTCAATGCATTTTTTAAAAAAGAATAGTGAGTTTTTCAAATTTGCTTGATATTTTTTGATGCTTATTTCCAATCTTTAAAATAGTTTGAAGAAGTCTTTCAATCGACTTTGTGATGACAGTCTGTATTTGCAAGAGGAAATTAAGTCTTTCTAGTATAATATGTCTGCTTTCTAGTATAATATGTCTGCTCTTACTCAATATTCTTATGCTGCAGGAAGCTTTGGTATTTTCAAGTTCGTAAGTCCTGCACATATTGTATCAGACAAATATACCTAAACTTATGAGAGTTGCACCATTTATTATAATACCTATTGGCTACAGGTGCCTAGTGAGAACCTGAAATGTAGCTACTCCATATTGAGATGGTCTTTAAATTTAAAAACAAAAGCAAAAGAGCCCCAAATGTATTTGAATTGTGTCTTAAAGACTCAGTATTAAAAAGTGAAAATATCTCATAAATAGTTTGGAAATATCAATTAGATATTAAAGAATATTTTGGGTTGCTGAATTAAAATGTTTCATTTGTGTTTATGAATGCAGTAAGCAAATTAGAATTTCATGTGACTCACACTATTTTTTATTGAAAATAGTGCACTAGAGATGTTTTGGTGGATGTAACTTGCATGTATAAACAAATTTAAACTTGCAGTTTGATCTGTAAAAACGGAACTACCAGTTTCCTTAGAATTCCCCATTTTAATGGACATAAAATTGGTTTTAATGAGTTTCCATTTTAGTCTCTCTGTTTTCCCATGCAAAACATAATGGGGTTTCCCTTCCTCACTAATAATTCTACTTTTCTTTATTCTATGGTGCTGACTAAAATGTACAGTGTACTACTGAAAAATAAAAATGCAAACTTTGACTTTTTTCTCTTCTTCCTCATTCATCTTGTGAAGCTCCCACTGTTTTATTATTATACATAGTTCTTGTTGGCTGTTAGTTTTTTATTTTTATTTTAGTTTTTTATATTTATTTTAGTTTTATTTTTTGTTAGACAATGAATGCCTGAATTAAGAATCTTATTATCCTAATGCTAATCAAATTTATATTTTTTATATTTGATGTTCTTTAAGCATTAAGTTGATTTGAGCTATTTTTTTTCTACTTTTAGATAGCAATCTCATTCACTATTTCTTTTTTTTTTCTTTTTTCTTTTTTTTTTTTTATTTCAGCTCATACAAACTTATTAGGTACACCAGTTCCCTCCCTCCCTCCTCCTCCCCCCTCATTCACTATTTCTTATTGTCTGCTGAACCATCCTTGTATTTTTGGTTTCACGTTATATTAGAACTATATTGCTGGCCATATATATTTTTTTTTATTTAAGACCCTTTCCTTTTTACCTGTATTAGATCTTGCTAGGTTTTTCCTAAGAAAATGTGGTATTTCCTTTTTATATTTTGAATTAGATAGAAAAGATACACAATTTGTCTGAAGAGCTTTGTCACTTTGGTATGCAAATGCACTTGGTGCAAAACTCCTAAAGGAGAATGCTTCTTTAACTGCTTCATACTTTGTTGTATTGCTAACAGCTAAATAATAGATTAACTTTGTCTTTAGTTTTTTTTTTTTTTTGCCTCGACTTCTATGTTGTCCAATTATATATTGCTACCCCCCTTTAGACTTTTATTTGTTCTTTGGATTAAAAACTGTCACTACAGCAATACATCCCTCTCTTTCTCAACACACAAATATCCTAGTATTTCTTTAATTAAATTAATAATAACCTTCTGATTCCATTTGACTTGCCCAGGTTTTCTGTTCTTTAAAACTTTTGAAGAAAAAAAATGTGTGTATTTCCTTCTCCTGATCTTTCTTTTAGATTTTCACTCCTCCCGCTCTCCCACCCTTACTCTGGTCCGTCCTTCAGGAATCATCCTGGATGGCTTCTACTTCCTTTTTGCTTCACTCTGGGATTTTCCAGGCTCTGCCCACCAGGGCCTGAAGTGCAGGCCATGGCTGTTTCCACGTGTCCAGTTGCCTGACCCCTGCACTGCTAAGCCAACTCGCAGGTTGGTTCTCAGTCCCCAGCTTTCTTGGCTTGCCAGCAAATTCAAAATTCAGGGTAGTTCTTCATTCCCTCCCTTGATTTTCATTTTTCATTTTTTTTTACCTTGTTTATTTTCATGGGACCTGGGATCTGAACTCAGGACCTTCTGTTTACAAAGCAGAGTCTTAACCCAACACCCCCTCCCCCACCTCCGCCATTTCTTCAGCCCTGTTCTTCTGGTTTTTAATCTTGACACTGCTCTGGCTCCTAACTGTGTCTTATCTTTTCCATTGTAAATGCTCATGCGACCTAGGCCTAAGTTCCTGCGTATCTCCTTTTGGATGAGCCTCAAATTCCAAATATGCTCTAATTGGAGCTCTTCGAGCTGTAGCCCAAACTATCTCTTACGAAGTATCACTAGCCATCATCCTAGTAGCTGTATTAATCCTAAACGGTTCCTTCTCACTTCCCTATCTATCTATAACCCAAGAACATATTTGATTACTAGCTTACCCAGTTCATGCCTTTAAGTACCTTCCTATACTTGTTTAAATGTCTTGTTCAAATAACCTATTTAAGCTGTTTATTGCTTTCACTTTCCTTGCTTTCTAAAACAGCTTCAGATTTTACACATCTGAAACTGAATCTTGCCTCCTTTTCTTGCTCTAGCTGAACAGCCAAGGTCACTCTTGACTCCTCTTTTTCTGTCTCTATCCAAATAGTTGATGAGTTTTGTCATCTAATCATTCAAAATGCCACCACCCAGATGGAGTCGTGGTCATCCTTTTCCTAGATTATTACATTAATTCTTAATTGACCTGTCTGCCTTTGCTCTTTCTGCTCTTTAGTCTGTTTGCAATAAAGTAATGGGAACAACCTTGTCAGAGAAAGGAAGGAAGTTGAACCATCTCACCTCCTCATCTGGAATAAAAACCCAATGCCCTGTAGACTGTACCATCTCCCAGCTGCCTATCCTCTCCCCTGCCCACTTGCTCTAGTTCACATTGGTCTTCTGATCTTTTCTTGAACTTAGGCTCATTCCACCTTAAGTCCCATCATCACTCTCTTCCACCAGCATTGGACCACTTTTACTCCTGAATATCTATGCAATGTGCTTCTTATTGTACCCTTAGAAATTAGCATCTGATGCTATTAAGCACTCACATATTTGTTGATGATGTGCTGTATGTGTGTGTGCTGTATATGTGTGTGTGTGTGTGTGTGTGTGTGTGTGTGTGTGTGTGTGTGTGTGTGTATCATCCTAGGGCTCTGTGTATGCCTGTGGAAGCCCAAGGGTAACTGCAGGAATCATTCTGAATTGCTTCTATCTCCTTTTTGCTTTGCTCTGGGATTTCCCAGACTTGGCCTTGGGATCTGCCTTCCAGAGCCAGAAGAGCAGTCTGCCCCCATTTCTGCATGGTGCTTTTTATGTGGATCTGGTGGGATCCAATCTAAGGTTCTACTTTCGAGGAAGACACTGAGCCATGTCTCCAGCCCTGATGTGTCTTCAAAAATATTATCTGAAATCTGAAATCTTTGAAGATTCTTTATTCTTTAGAATTTCATATATGAAAACAATGAATTTATATCATTTTCACCCTTTATTACCCAGTCCCACTACCCCTTAACTATTTTTTAAATCTTATATAAGGTCTTTATTTTTTAAGAGTTTTCACTGAAAGAGAGAGAGAGAGAGAGAGAGAGAGAGAGAGAGAGAGAGAGAGAGAGAGAGGACATGTGAAGGCCCGAGTACAACTTTCAGAGATTTGTTTTCTCTTTCCATAATGTAGGCTCCAGGGATTCAGTCTGGGTCTCAGGTTTACCATGAGGATCTTTGTCGACTGGGTTATCTCTCCAGCCCCCCTCCTCTTTTAATAGAGAAAGTGACACATTTCTAAGTACTGTAGCTGATTTGTAGGGTGCTTCTCTGAATTGTTTGCTTTCTATTTTCGCTTTTACACTTTGGTTTTACTCTTCAAATTTATCCCTTTCATTATTATAGAAACAGTAATCACTCCACAAGCTTCATGTATTCTATACACAACAGCAAGTTCTATACATGACACATTACAGTTACAGTTCAGAGCAGTCACATAGGAAAGAACTGTTATTATGTCTATTTTATAGATGTGATTATTAAAGCTTAGAAAGATAGATGCTTTGTCCTTAGTCATGGCAGTTCAACTGAGCATCAAAACCAATATGACAGAAATCAGAGTTGCTGACTCAGCTGTACTATCAGCATATATGGAATTTTGTGTCTTTCTACCATGTTGGTATTTATCAATGATGAATTCACAATCTGTATCAGCTTCATGAGCCATAAGTCCCCTGATAGTCTAGAATTCACTTGTTGGTCATTACTGTGGTAATCACAAATTCTTGTGATTCTTATAAAAACTCATTTCAGTGATATTCAGGCCATACATATGCTTCACACAATGATACGTACTTTACAGAGTATCTAAGAAAGTGTTTAAATAGCCTCAGAACACAACTGAAAAATACTGAAGGTAAAGGCATAGCTGACACAGTTGTGAAAGAGTCATAGCAAGTGTTTCAATGGGAAATCCATGGACATAGTCCCAGGCTATTCAGGTGAGCAGCTGTGAGCATTGTGGGATGCAGTATGGGGTGAGCACTGTTGGGTGAGCACTGTGGGGTGAACACTGGGGGTGAGCACTGTGGGGTGAGCACTGTGGGTGAGTACTGGAGATGAGCACTGCAGGGCGAGCACTGTGGAATGAGGGGCTATGTGAGGTCAGGGTTGGGAGGTGAGCGACCGTGGGGCGAGGGGCTGTGGGCACCAGATTGGGAGCTTGTAGTTTCCAGTGAGCATAACCAAGCAGGAGCTTGCTGAGCTGCCATCTGAGGAGAGCTCCAGATATCCTTTCCCTGGCTTCATCATGATACGCATAGTAGGTGTTGCGACTGGCCACTGGCTGCCACCTTCCACCATCTTAGGTGTCCTTGTTTTTTTCTTTCGTGAAAAACCACCTTATGGACAGGTGGTTCCATCATTCATTGGCCTTATGTATGCGACGTGCCGATGGTTCTGGTTTCTCCAATACGGCTTTTATTATACGTGTGTGTGTGCGTGCGCATGTGTGCTTATGTGCTGATATCCACAGCATACATGTGGAGGCTAGAAGACAACTTTAGAGCTGATTCTCTGTCCACTTTAGTATGAGTTCCAAGGACTGAGCTCGGGCCGTCGGGCTGGCACAGTAAGGGGCTTTTACTCCTTTCTGGCAGCTTCTATCCTGTTAAACATTGTTCTTTTTGCCATTTCTCTTCTTGCCTTTTACTCTGACTTTTGAGGGAATCAATTAGTCCTCTGACTTGCTGAATCAGTTCTCTGTAGCAACAAATATTCTGTTCATGGTCTTTATCGAATTCCTATAAAATAATTATTATTTTATCATATTCAGTTATAATTTAACACGCTCAAAATGTTTTCAGTTTATGGATTCTAATCATGGTTTTAGTGACATAGTCTTCTTAAATTTCATTGAAAATTCAAAAATACAAGTTAGAGATTTTTTAGCTGTATCTTGTTTCTTACAAGTCTGTTTCCAAAGAAATCATGTTATGTCTTATTAAATAAATTTTCTTTTTTGCTTGCTGAATTTTTTACGGTGTCCACTTTCTTTCAAATCAATCTACTAGAAGGAAATATTTGCTTAATATTAGAAATTATAATTACTTCTGAATAAAAGTATATAAATAAAAGTTTGGTGTGATTGAAAAAAGTATACACTTATTGTCGTTTAGCAATACAGAAATAGACCAATTCTGTGTGGCTGTGAGCAGCTTCTATCTGATGTAGCTACTCTGTCTGACCTGCAGTCTGGAGCCCAGTTGAGGTTATGTACTCCACTCCCCCCCTGCAGAGTGACCACATTCATTCCCAGAGGTATTCATGATCATGCAACATGCCCTTCAGGGTACCCAGTGCACTGTGCACTGAGAATTCCACCTGTATTTTAGTGGTGTGAGAATCTGCTTCCTGTTAACTAATCAAAGTTAACTTTTTTTTGCTCCAACTTGGGGCTTTGGTAAAGCTTGGGGCTAAATGTTTCTGTTTTATTGTCCTTCTGGTAACTTTTCTTGCATACCAGTGAATAGCATGCTGGAGGATACCTCCCTCCCTCCTTTCCTGTTTGCGACTGAAATCTGTAAGTGTGCTGTTGGCACTCACCCCCATTTTATAGTTTCTCTTGTTTCCTTGGTCACATCACTGGGCAGGAAAGTAAATGCATAAGCTTCTATCATAGTGAGTCTCTAAGAGTACAACCTTTGTACATTGAATAAAACATTCAAATACATGAATTTGGGCACAAGCCAGTGGGATACAATTTTATTATCTATAAATACATTTTTATTGGAACACATTCATATTTTATAACTTATGTATTGAATGTGGCTTCTTTCCTGCTATTGTTACAAAGTTGAATGTGTATGACAGATACCACATGACCGACAAAGCTAAACATGTTTGCTCTCACTAACAGAAGAAGTTTATCTCTGACACAGAGTTTTAAGAGACTGGAAAATGTCAGCAGCACTGTAACCCTTTACCAAGAAGTCATGCTTCCTTGGGTTCATTCTTTCCTTTGTTCCTTTTCATCATTTCCATTTTTTGAGGTGTAGTCTCACTGTGATAAGATCAAATCCTCAATTCTCCTGCCTTGACCCCATGAGCACTGGGAATACAGACATGGGCCATCTGGAGAGGCCTACTTTTTTCTTCTTTCTGGGTTAATTGTTGACAATCATAAATTCCTTCTGAAGTCCATGCAAGTGATGCTAGAAAACCTAATTCTGCTCAGCATGTGCTTCCCCCATCTTCACAGTGGAGATATGGTATTAAGATTCTCTTAGCACTTGGGGTTCTAGTCAGAATAAAGATGATGAAAGGGTGAAAGAGCAATGCTATGGAGATGTACTATTTTTATTTTTATCCTTTTAGTGTTTCTTATATGAATACAGTGAATTTATGGAATGTTCATGTTAATCCCAATCCCGTCCCCTCCTTTCCTCACCACAACTCTTCTTCTTCCCTATCAGTATCCCTCCTATTTTCATGTCTTTTTACATGTGCGACCAACTGAGTTTCATCTGGGTTGCCTGTGAAAGCATGTGCCTGAGAATTTGCTGGAGCATGACCCATATTCAGTAGATGCACCATTAAGGAAAGCCTCTTCCCTTTCCCTCCATCCAGCATTAGCCCTCTCTAGGGAAGACATCCAACCTCTTGAGATTTTTTTCCCCTTACATGGTGAAATGTCTATTGGCCAGATTCTGTGAAGGGCTTGCAGAAGTACATATAGCTGCAGTAAGTTCATAGATACACTAGCCTTGTCATGTCCAGAAGATGCTGTTTGGCCACACCTCTGGATGCTTGCTTTTAAGACCCTTGTAGGTTTCAATGATCCATATTACTTTTGTCTATTTTCTAATCTCAGGCCTAGATTACTAGGAATAACAGAAGTGTCGATATGCTATGGTCTCAATATGGTTTGTTCCTACCAAAATTCTCGAATGACTTGTTCTTCAATGATGAAGTGTTGGAAAGTGGTGCCTGTAAGAGGTCATGAGGCTTCTAGTTTATCAAGAATGATTGATGTTTTCTCTAGGAATTGAATCATTAAGTGTGAGTGATTGTAAACCAAGTTTTCCTCCTTTGGCTCATCTCTGCCTTCCCATCAAGTTCTTCTTCTTCTTTAAAAGTTGAGACAAACGAACATCTTTTCTTTATAGAAAACCTTTTCTATATAGGCATTTCCTGCCAATCAATAGTGCAAAATGAACTAAGAAATGCTGCTATTTTTCCGCTGAGAAACTTGCAGGACCTTAGGGAATTGGAATTAATTGAAAAGGAAGTGTTTAAAGGGCTCTCGCCCAGTCATCCAGCTTGTTAATATTTGGACACCTTTTCTTTTTCTTTAGCTCCCATTGTCATTTTCTGACAAAGGAATAGATTTTTTTTTCAGAGACTATCTGCACTTGCCTCTCTCTTTCACCCATAGATGATGTGATACAATAGGAGTTGGCTCAGTCCTTTTAAATTTACTTGTCCTTTCCTTTTTTCCTCAAACCTCCTTGGATGAGTCGTCCTTGAAGTCCTTTGAAGATAGTCCAAGACTCTCTCTGCACTAAATTCGTGTGTTTTTCCAGCAGAACCTTTTGCAATGTTGAAATCTCTGCTGATAAGTTTAAAGGTAGTGAGGAGGGGAGGGGCTTTGTGAGTGAAAGGCAGCAGGACTGTTATTCAGACTTACTTTCTCTCCAAGGATCTCAGGCAGTTCTCTGGCATGTGAGCCACTTCCAGGAGTTAAGTAGATGCTACACTCAAAAGTCTCTTTGGCTGCCTTTCTTTCAAACTCCTCCTGTGCTTTACAGTTAGAGACGTGATCTTCATTTCTTTTTTTCTTAGAGCTGAGACTTTTTGCAGCATAGTTTTGTGCACTACTTAGTCCTTCTCTCCTTTCTGTCTTTACCCTTTCCTGCTTAGGATGCCTGCTTATATCTGGGCTTGCTTCCAAGCATTCTATCTAGCTTTGGAAAAAGAGAGAGAACTCTGCCTCTTGAAGCTCCTGAAAAAAATCATGCTTATTGTGAACCTATTAGTTCAACTTGAGAGTTACTACCCAAGTAGTCAACAAAATAAATTTGCATATTACTGTTTCTTTGAAAGACAATCAGAGGCTAGGGAATAGTGCAATGGGTAAGATGCTTGCTATACAAGCTCGAGAACCTGTATTTGGATTTTCAATAACTACATAAAAAGCCAAGCACGGTGGTACATGCCTACTGCTGAGAGTAGATAAAGAAGAGTGTATTTCCAGAACTTTCTAGAAAAGCTAGCTGAAAGAGTAAGCTCTAGGTTCAGCAAGAGATTTTGTCTCAAAACAAGAAAGAGAAAGATATCTGAAGTCAACCTTTTGTCTCCAAATGCACATACCTAGGCTAGTTGGCAATCACTAATTGGTATGTTTTACAACTAAGTTTGCTAATTCTCTTCTCTTTCACAAATCCAACTATATTTGTAACTGTATTTTATAAAATAGATTTTGAAATCTGCAATAAAGTAGAAATGAAATGTCATTTAAGGAGAATCTACAAAACCACCATGCCAGAATATTAGTGGGATCAACATCAGGAGAGATGCACTAGCTTGAAAGTGGAAAAGAAAGAATGGCAAAAGCTAGTAGCATTTGTCATTATCTTATGGGTCTCCACTGTGCTCCTAATGGCCCACAGTACTATCCTGGGACCTACATGATAACAGGACACACAAATCGGATTAGGACATCACTTCTCCCTGGAAGAATGGGACCCCTAGGGGCAAGATCTTGCTTGGATATATCTGAGTTTAGGTTGCTACAATGAAATATCATTGGCTAGGTACCTTATAAACTACTCACATTTTTCTGACAGTTCTGGGGTCTAGGAAGTATAGATAAATGTGCTGTCTGAGTTGCTGTGTGGTTCATATTTCCCTCTCTAGTTCTTACTTAGTGCCACCTTGGTGGAAGCAAACAAAGGCAGGCATCTCATGCATGAGGGCACAGCTCTCATCACTCAGTTCCTCAAGAAGCCGCGCCTCTTAATGTCATCACATTAAGAATGAGGTTTCAGCATATGAATTTGGGGAGATAGAAACATTCATAGACCGTGGTGGGTGTGTCAACAGAAGCTGAGGTGTTTAAACCTGAATTCTTTTCTTATTTATTTTTTGTAGTATGTGTTTCCTAGCATTTTGCTTTTAAATTTCTAATGAAAATTTAGTAAGAAGCATACATTTTGGGAGGTAGTATGAAATTTAAGAGTTTTCTAAATTGTTTACCCAGCCAACTGCACCAAAGCACACATCAAGTATTATGTACAGTACTATCTCATGCATAGTAGGACATTTGGGGGTGTGGATCCAGCGTTCTTTGCAAATAATGCTGTACTTTCTCAAAAGAGCTATTTGGAATTTTTACTTTTGTTTTATCATCTTGCGTTATTGAATGACACAATTCTGAAGTGCAGCTACAAACTCCTTTCTGAGTATGATAGAGTATACTGCAAACCTAGTTGTTATAGTCTAATGCACCCCTAGGAAGATAGGGCCATCCTTGTGTGTGTGGACTGAGTATCAGTATACATGCATTACAGGTATCTATGTATTCACAAACCATTAGAGCTGTGGTCATCCTTTGAGCCCTATTAAACATTCTACAAGTTCCCCACTGTAATCTTACTTTTATAGAATGAATCAAAATCCAGATGTGATGATAGGAAATTTGATTGTATATTTTTATTGGAAAAAAGAATAATTTTTTAAAATATTGAATTAAGATAGACTTAGTAGGAAATTCTTCATGTTAAGTACTTTATGGAAGCTACAAATATTGATATATTATAATTTATAGCATCTGTATAAATCTCTAGCAGAAGATTATGATGAGGAGTTATTAATAAAGATTCAGTAAGACACAAGAAAACATCAAGTTGATGAGCAAGAAAAACTTAAAATGTTTGTTTCCTGTAAATTTGATTTTCATGTACCTGACATTTTCTCTCTAAACACAGTTTTGGGTAATTCTATCTTTAAAAGAGAAAGTTAGAATTTAAATTGAAATGTCATGTAATGTTATTTAATTTTTCTGCATATATGTTATAGGAAAGAAGGTTTAAGCCAAGCATAAAAAGTTGTAAGGATTAGAAGTGTCAGTTTCCTCTAAAATAAGTATTACTATGTTTGCTTTTAGAACACGTAATCTTTACTACTCCTTATCAAGAAACAAATTTATTTTTTCACTATAAATATTTATTGAGCACTTGTGTGCCAGGTACCAATTTAGCTATGTATTAATTCACTTAATTTGAATAATAGCATCAAAAGTAAGATCATATTAAAGTTATCATTTTATAGAGAATGAAAGGGAGGCATGGGACAGTAGAGAGTTCGTCCCAGCCCACAACTGGCAAGTGGCCTAGTTGGATTTCAAGTTAAGTAGATATGTGTCTAACAACTTGGCAGGGCACTGGTCCTCCATATGCGGCCTCCAGGCCAGCAGCATCAGTATCACTGGAAAATACCTGACATTTCAGGCTACGCCCCAGACTGCTGAATTTGAAGCTCTGGGGTGGGACCGAACAATCTGTGTCTTGAGCATCCAGGTGGCTCAGATGTGGTAGGTGAGGTCTGGGCACCCTTGTTATTCTTTTCCTTAGATTCTAATAGGCCAATTGCAGAGACAGTCATGCAAACATGTGCTTGCTGCAACCTAGTAAGTAAAGGAGAGATGTGTTTGGTGACAGTGATTCAAAGAACCTGAGGGGAAGAGGAAGACTTTGTTTCTTGGACACCGAGAATGCTGCACTTGAGTTTCAAGGATAGAGGAAGGGACGGCTCCAGTGCTGTCAACTGTGCTGGGTTTGCTCATCCAGACTTTGAATAAATTTCCTAATGACTCCTGAACATTGTAGTGGGAGAAACAAAATCATTGTTGCTACTATCCTCTGGCCGATTGTTCCTCTGACACATTTGAATCCTGGAATTGGTGGTTGTATAGCAGCCACAAGAGATCATTTGACGTCGCCTAAGTCAATAATGTATTATGTCTGCTTAGACAACTAATTTAGCATTAGATGCAAAAAACTGTCCTTCCATAATGGTACCTATTTGTTTCTACTTTCTTAAATTTGTATTTTTTGCATGTGTTTCTGTGCATGGATGCATGTGCACACGTGTTTGTATTGTGTGCACATTGTTTGGGTACATGTGCATATGTGTTTACCTGCATGTGGAGATATGAAAGTGACATGATTGTTTTCTTGGCTTGTTCTCTGCCTTTACTATTATTTATTATTCATTTTTATTATTATTATTATTATTTACAAACATAATGAGTGATTGTTTTCCCCTTTCCTTCTTTCCTCCCTCCTCCTTCCTCTTCTACTCTTCCCTCTATTTACCAATGCATCTCCCTCCCACTCTCCTGCCTGTCTATTTGTGTGGGCCTCAGGTTGTCTGTTCCAGTAGAGGCTCAGTCCCCTATGGAAGATTAAGTGACCCTTCCTTGGGTAGACCCACCGATAGGTGCACTCCCTTTCACCTGTCTAGTCTTAGCCCCTAAGGTTCCATCTCCATGCAATTATTTCTCCTGAATTCCTTGCTTATCTGTGGGGGAATGTTGACATGTCAGCCATTGTGCAGCAGCCCAGTCATGAGTGGAATGTCCTGGTTGGCAGTGGACACTACAGTCTTACTGTCACCTCTTTCACAAGATTCCCTGAGCCTTAGGATGGGAAGAGATTTGATTGACCTGATTCTAGCTGAACGTTTTAGGGTCGTAAGGCAAGGTCTTTAATTGAACCCAGAACTTACCAATGGTCATTATCGGAGCTAACCACCCGGGGATATCTTGTCTTTGCATCTCTAGTGCTGGAATTACAGACTGCTGCCATGCCTGCATGGCTTTTACATGGATTCTGGGGAAACCAAACTCCAGTCCATAAGCTTATAAAGCAAGCACCTTTTCCACAAAGCTATTGCCCTAGTCCCTTTATTTTAGTTTCTAAATCCAAATGAAAGTCCACTAAAACTGCAGTTTCTTATACTGGCATATAGCAGAACTGAGCCTTAGAGGCAGTGTTAGAGCTTGTAACATGCAAATCACTCAGCACATGAAGTATCTCTATTCTTTAGTTTCCATGGCACAGGATTTTAGAAATCCTTGTATGGCCTATGGGGCCTTCATGCTAAACAGTCTTTGCATTTGTCCTTCTGCTGCAAACAGGGATTATATCTAAAGTGACCAGCACACACTGACTACTCTTTGTGACATCTTTGAAGAGACAGCTCTGAGATGCACCACTGTGTTCAATCACTTAAAAGGCAGTAATGCAATTACGCCATCTTTTATACAAGAACTGCCATTGCTTTCAGTTCACTTCCAGCCCTGACACAAGTAAATCACTTTGATAAAATCCTTTTTTTCCCACTCCTAGAGACTAGCATAAGTAATGATACCAGCGATCTAGCAAGGGCAAAATGAATATAATGTACTTTTGATAGAAAAGCCAAATGTTTCTCAAGGCAGTGATTCATCATGTCATCTGAAAAATGAACTTGCTTCTGTGCATATGTGCAAGATGCTCAAATGATCTTATAGAAAGGCACTTTTGAATTTAAATTTTTGCACATAGCCTTTTACATAAAAATTATGGAAAGAGAAATTCACTTTAGAAACATATCACCCATAATGTGGTACTGTTCTTTTATAACCATTCTGAAGGGAAGCATTTCTATGTATAAATAATGGCCTGGTTTTATTTCAGATGTTAACAATATGATTTGTGGTTTAGACCTAAAAGGGCGCCAGCTTAAATGTATTTGTAACTGTCAGATATTTTGAATTTCTTCTTGATGATCCAGATTACTATAGAGAAAGTCACTTAATACTAATATTACAGTGGGTTAAGTTCTGAGTAAGTGATATTAGCTGTTAAGCCTATTAACATTATCTAAATGTGGCCACAGAGTGATTAAAACTATCCTTTCTGTTTGTCTTTGTTAGCATGTATTAATTATACATATTATTTGGTTTTAGTACTCTTTTAAAACATGCGTACTCTCTGCAGTGATCAAAATCAGCCCCCCCTTCATTCACCATCCCATGACCCCTTTCTCTACTCTATAGTAACCACTATTCTACATTCAAGCCACCTTTTATTTCCATTCCACATATGAGGGAGAACGTGCAGTGTCTGTCTTTCTGTAGCTGACATTTCATTTAGCATAATGTCCTCCACTTCCATCCATTTTGCCGCAAATGATAGGATTTTATTTCTCCTTATGACTGCATACTGATCCATTGTGAAATGACATGTTTTTAAATTCTACTCCTTTCTTTCTCACCTGCTCCCTCATTCCTCTCCGTGCCTCCCCAATCTCTTCCTTTCTCTTCAGGTAGAGATTTTTATATGTTTTCTTTACTGATACCTCCACAATTTCTAGAAAAATGTATTGTTCATAGTATCAACTCAAATATACTGCTATTTTATCAAATCATTACAACAAGTTCCCAAAGCACTTATGTTAGTTGCCATTTTTATTTTTTTACAATTTTTCATTGGTAGATTGTCAGGGTCTTGTGACATTTTAATATTTTATAATTAATCTTGAAGAAACAATACACACTTCCAAAATTCAAGTTACAGAGGAGTGCATGGTGAAAAATAGCATCCAACACTTACCTCCATTCCTAACTCTACCTGCCCATTGGAATTGCCTGGAAAGTTCAACAATTACTAAAGCCTATGCCAGGAAAGTGTTTGAAATGGAGTCTTTGTGACTTACAGTGCTCAGAAAGGATTGCCTGTGGAGTGAGTGAGGAAAATATCAGTTTTCAATTGAACCATGCTCATTTCTTGAAAGATTCCACATCATTCCAAGTGACTTGACCAAATTCCATACAAAGTTTCAAGATATAAATACAAATACAAAAGAAAAATACAAAAGCATGCTATGCCTGACAAAATCAGTTTACAATGCCTGGTATCCAAGCTGAATTTGATCCTCAGCCCACACAGAAAGAGATTAACAATACAAATATGTAAAGGAGTATACCCTTCAATGAGAAGATAAATTAATGACCTGAAAGTACTACAGCACTGAAGAGATGACTCAGCAGGTGAAATTACTTGCTGTGCTAGCTGGATGGCTTGAGTGTGATTCACAGATCCCACAAGGTAGAAGGAGAAAACTAACTCCAGAAAGTTGTCCTCTGATCTCCATATGTACACCTTGGCACATGCATATCAACACACACACACACACACACACACACACACACACACACACAGAGAGAGAGAGAGAGAGAAATATAAAAAGGAAAATAATCCAGAATTTACATGGATACTGTAGTCTGCAAAACTATTCAAATAACTATTATTACTACTTCTCATATATACACGAAGTTAGAGACATAGAAAATGTATAAAAGATCTGAAAGAAATTCTGGAAACAAAAGCTTCATTTATAAAGTGAAATAAAAATCAATGGTATCAGGGGAAAAATCAGACATTGGAGAGATCTGTAAGCTTGAAGGTAGAGCAATAGAAATTCTCCAAAATGAAAGAGAGCAAAGAAAATTTAGAAAACAAAAAGAACTATAGTGAGTACTGAGAAAACTTAAAAGGATATAACATAAATATGATTGGAGACCTTGAAAGGTCATTAGAAGATAGGGGGAAAATGTATTTGAAGAAAATATTGTTTAAAGTATTTCCAAATTTAATGATAATTGTAAACACACAGTTCAAAAAGGTTAAATAAACGTGAACTCAAGAAATACGAAGATATTAAAAAAAAAGAAATACGAAGATATAATGAATTATTTTCATTCTTTATAAATATAAAATAATGGAGAAATAATGAAATTACCAAAAATCTATAAAGTATTGAATCAAATCAAAATAGTATTGAAAGCAATAAGAAAATTAAACACACTTAATAGGATGAGTAGACTTGTCAGAAACAGTAAGTAGGATAATATCCCCAAAGAACTGAGAGAAATAGTGCTCATGCAGTGTTATATACCCAGCAAAATTATTATTTTATGCATATATATGTGTGGTATGTGTGCACATGCCCATTTCCTAGAGTGTAGACATACATATATTTTATAAGATATGTTATATAACATCTAATATATACCTAATATGTATACTGTATTTAATATTAAAAGTACACTATAAGATTTTGCAGTGCTGGAGATGTAGAAAATTATTGTATTATACCTGAATAGCATAATGTTACTTAAAGATAGAGTGTGACATATTAAATATATTTATTAAAGGTGAAGAAATCTAGTAAAATAAAAAGAAGCAGTAAGTACTAATTAAACTATAAAAGGAGATAAAATAGAATCATAAAAAAGAGAAAAAAATAAGGAAAAGATGAGACAAGGAACAAGCAGCAAAATGATTGGCTCCAAACTATATCAGCAACATTGAATGTAAATATACTATACTAAATACATATATTTATTACACCCAAGTAATAAATATATGCTATATATATTTACATTAAATTTAGAAATTAATATATTGAATAACTAACACCAGAGGCTTTTAGTCTGGATTGATGACTCTAAAGAATATATTTTATACATCAAGATTTAAGTGGAAAGTAAAGTAATATATGAGGGATGTAATGGAGTTAATACTAATCAAAGGAAAACTAGAAAGCTGGGCATGATGGCACATGCCTGTGATCCCAGCATTTGTGGATGTAAAGGTAGGAGGGTCAGGAGCTGAGGACGGCTTCAGCTATACAGTGAGTTATTCAAAGTTAGCATGGACTACATGAGACCCTATCTCAAAAAAAAAAAGCAACAAAAACAGAAAGGGGAGAGGAAAAAGAGAAAGAAACCGTTGTAATAATACTAGGATAAAGTACAAACAAAAAAATGAGAACAGATTCAGAATATTTGGAGATCTCTGTTTACCTACTGGACAGTTCACATTGGGAAAATACTACCTTCAACAATAACAAGGATGTCTTATTTGTAAGTGCACACAACTTTTACTGTGATATATCATATTCTGTACCACAAACACATTTTTGATATATTCTAAAAACATGTTCTCTGTCTATAATGACATTGACTTAAAAATCGACAGCATGAACATATCTGGAAAACTTTAAATATTTGGAAACTAAATAGCATATGTGGCCTATGTCAACAACCCATAGGGCAAACAAGATATTGAGAAGGAAGTTAGAAGGAATAAGAATACATTGCATATAGAAGTTGTTGCTGAAATATTATGCAAGTAAAATTGATGCTGATGTAGCCTTCCTTTAGAAAACAAATGTCTAAAATCAATGAATCACCTTTCTTCTCAAGAAACTAGGGAGAGGAGAACAAATAAGAATCAAAGTAAGCAGAAGAAAAGAAAGAATTAATATTGAAGCAGAAATCAAAAGAAGAAATCCAATGGAACCAAATGCAAAGAAGATTATTGACACTGGCAATCTTATCAAGAAAGGAGGAAGAAAATGCATATTGCCATTTTCATTCATGAAAAGAATAATATCACTATAGATTCTGTAGGTATTGAAAGGAGAAATGACAAACTACTATAAAATAAATAGTGATCACATTTAAAATTTCAATAATTCAAACAAAAATACATGAATTTCTTGAAGATAGAAACTACCAAATACCATTCAAGAATCAATAGGTAATCTAATGCTTGTGAATTTGTATGTGTGCAAACATATACACAGACATGAATGTACTACCATTTTTATGACTATAGAAAAGTAAATACCTTTTCAAAAAGAAAAATTCAGGATCAAATGCCTTCACTGGTAACTTGTACCAAATATTTAATGAAGAAATAACAAAATTACCAAGTTCTAGAAAATGGAAGAAAAGAAATACTTTTTAAATAAAATTATGAAAACATTGCCTTAATACTAATTGAAGAAATACTACAAAACAAAGAAAATACATCCTAATATCCTTTTTGAATATATATGTGAACAATCTCAACAGCACTCAATGAGGACAGTGATAGCATAACTAACCAGAATTTGTTAAGAAATACCAGATTAGTTTAACAGTTGAGATTCAACCAAGGTAACTGACCATATCATCCAACTAAAATATAAAAAAAAATTGATCATTTCAGTATACACAGGAAAAAAAATCCCAGATTAATTCTGATTTAAAAAATATAAACAAACTAAGAACAGAGGGGATTTTTTTCATTCTGATAAAAGGCATCTTCAAAATATTGAAGGCTCATATATGTACAATGATGGAAAAGCCATGGGAGGCCACTTTTACCACCATTGGTTTTAGAGATGTGCAGGAATTCTAGATGGTTTAGTAAACTAAAATAATTAAAACTAATTCTTTGATGAACAGCATAATTATTTAGAAAAGCCAATTCTCCAAAATAGCTATTATAACTGATTGGTATGTTACCAAGGTTGTAGAATGCAGGGTCAATATACAAAATAAGCTATATTTTTATCTATTATAAATGAAAAGCCAGAATTGAGATAAATGGTTCATAGGTTAAAAGAGTCAATATTGAGATGTCAATTCTTGTACTGGGATGATGACTGAGCAGTTAAAGCCCTTGCAGCAAAAACAAGCAGACTGGAGTTCCAATCTCTTAAACCCATGTAAATTCTGAGTGGGTATAGTAGTCCACCTGTAATTCCAGCCCCCAAAGGCAGAGTACATAAATCCCCAGAACAAGCTGCCCAGCCAGAGTAACTCTGTGGATGAGATCTGGGTTTTACTTGAGACCCTGTCTTAAAAAGAATAATGTGGAGAGCAATGGAGAATAATTTGATTATCAACCTTGGGCCTCCACATCCACACGTGCACACATGCTTACCTGCACAGACACATGCACCTACATACAAACATACACAAACATATGAATGTCGTTCCATTTTTACAACAATAGAAAAAATTCAGTTCTCCACAAACTGATGCGTAGATTTAGCCCAAGTTTGATAAAGCCCAGTAAGCTTATTTTTTAAGAAATCAATAGACACTAAATTTTATATGAAAATGCAATGCAACTTTAAAAAAGAGAAATAGAAGTACTACTGATAAAACCTAATTGTTAGACTTTAACCAGCTATAGTAATGAGGTCAGTATGGTTTAGTGTTCAGATCCATAAACTGAGATCAAGAGAACAGAAAAGAAAATGCAAAAGTGGGCTTATCGCCATTATCTGTTGGTTGTAAGACTGCTTTCATCTCTGAGTATTCAGGTTTCTAGAACACCAAATGTACTATTTAATTAGATAATGTTTTTCACAAGGGAATTATGTGTGTCAGTGTGAAATATTAAATGTCATATTTTGAAAAGTTACCATGACATTTTCTTTGTGTACTTATTCCTTCAATATGAAATTAGGTATTTATTTGGTTTGCCCTTTCTCATTCAGCACAATTATTATTATTATTTTGCCTTTTAGTGGCTAATTCAGTGTCATCTTTAGGTCAAGACTGTTTCTAACATACATGCTCCACAAACTCACATTATCAGTGTGCATTTTTGACTAAGGATTTGTTGGGCTAAGACCTTGCAGGTGACTTTTTAAATAGGAGCACATCAAATTTTCCAACACCAAAATAATTATTTCCTTTTGAAGTTAACTCACACTTTCATTCCTATACTGTGTGGCAAAAAGAAGACACTCTACAAAGACAATATTTGAATTTACAATAAGATGCTACTTTCCTGCTTTTATGTCTTAAAACAACAAGGATCTAAAGTATCTATTGTTTAAACTATCCACAGTGCCTTTTCCTGTATGCATTTGCTTGGTTAGTAACCCTGAGCTTTTTGTGAATGGTTTTATGAACTTTTGGACAGCATTTCATCAGTTGCTGAGCCAGCACAGTTTGAATTACCACAGAATGAGCTTTGAATTCTCATCTGCTTAACTTAGAAGGAAGACTCATTGCAGTCTCATAGTAAAGTCACTCATTCATCTTCTACATCATTTAATCCCACACTCTATGGTCGTGCTTCACAGCTCTGTGGCCTTCTCGTTGCCCTTCATTCTGTACAGTCGTGTTTACTTCCACTCATGCATATGAACTCATGTCCCAGAAATCACTGAACACTAAAATAGGCATACTATTCTAAAAAAATATTTTTATTTATGTGTGTGTGAGAGAAAGAGCTAAATGACTTTGCATCTTCCTTTGAAGTGATTTCCTTTCAGCTGAGAAAATAGATCAACTAGCAAATTAATCTTAAATTCTTCTTTGCCTCTGGGTAGGCAGCTCTGAAGTGAATTCATGGCGTGTCGCTCTTGTGCACAGGGAAAGTGTGGAGAGTCTGATCCAGAAGCACTCATATGCCCGCTCACCCATCCGCACCTATGGAGAAGAGGATGTTCTAGGAGAAGAGAGCCAAACAACTCCAAATCGAGGTAAAGGAGTCATCCCGGGGCTGTAGAGCTGTTGGGGGCCAGAGCCCCTGAAAAAGAGTGGAGGCAGGCTATGGATGGCCTGTATGGTCTTTCAGAGAGCCCAGGCCAAGAAGGGCCAGAAGATCTTTCCAAGAGAGACAGCCTCCAATGTTGACGCTGACAATCTTTTTTCTTTCTTTCTTTCTTTCTTTCTTTCTTTCTTTCTTTCTTTCTTTTTCTTTCTTTCTTTCTTTCTTTCTTTCTTTCTTCCTTCTTCTCCCCTTCTTCTTTCTTTCTTTCTGTCTTTCTTTCTTTCTTCCCTCTCTCTCTTTCTTTCTTTCTTTTCTTCTCTCTCTTTCTTTCTTTCTTTCTTTCTTTCTTCTTTCTTTTCTTGCTCTCCCTTTCTTCCTTCCTTCTCTTCCTTCCTCCGCTCTCCTCTTCCTTCCTTTCCTTGCACTGACAATGTTTTCTTCTTCTTTTTCTTTCTTTCTTTCTTTTTTTCTTTCTTTTCTTTCTCGTGCTTTCTTTCGTTTCTTTCTTTCCTTCTTTCTTTCTTTCTTTCGTTCTTTCTTTCTTTCTTTCTTTCATTTCTTTCTTTCTTTCTTCTCTTTTCTCTCTCTCTTCTCTTTCTATTTATTTGTAGTGCATTCATTTATGCCTGAATGGTAAGTGTATCGCATCCATTGAGCAGTTGAATCAGAATACTTATATCGTGACGTTTTGCCAAACAGCTACTGATTTCAGAGTAGTTATTCGGTCTTTCTGAATCTCAGCTTTATTATCTGAAAATGAATTTTCTCTGGCACAAAGACACATGGAGGAGCCCCAGTACAGGAAGAGAGACCACAGGTGTTCCACGGGTGCCTGGGATGGCCTGGGTTCACAGAGAGAGATTCTGCTGATTTTTTTTA
The DNA here is from genome assembly GCA_023101885.1 of Typhlomys cinereus. Classification (NCBI taxonomy): domain Eukaryota; kingdom Metazoa; phylum Chordata; class Mammalia; order Rodentia; family Platacanthomyidae; genus Typhlomys; species Typhlomys cinereus. The sequence continues at coordinate 945,873 of JALPQD010000507.1, forward strand.
TGTCCAAAATACAGAATAGCATGTTTAGTAAAACACAGGACATATCTAAAATTCAATCCAAGGAATCACAAATAGTCACATATTTGGAAAAATTCAGCCACTCTCATTTAAACCTCTGTATATTGATGTAGAAGAAACTGTTCTTCAGGTTCTCATGGTGGCTTCAATGGGGAGGGAGGGAGGGAGGGAGGAACGGAAGGGAGGGGAGGGGAAGGAGGGAAGGAGGAAGGAAAGGAGAGGAAAAAGAAAGAAAGAAAGAAAGAAGAGAAGAGAGAAGAGACAGAGAAAAGAGAGGGAGGGAGGGAGGGAGGGAGGAAGGAAAGAAGGAAGAAAGAAAGAAAGAAAGAAAGAAAGAAAAGAAAGAAAAGAAAGAAAGAAAGAAAAGAAAGAAAGAAAGAAAGAAAGAAAGAAAGAAAGAAAGAAAGAAAGAAAGAAAGAAAAGAAAGAGAAGAAGAGGAGAGGGAGGAAGAGAAAGGAGGGAAAGAAGAGAGAGGGAGGGAAGAAAGAGAGAGAGGGAGGGAGGAAGAGGAGGGAGGGAGGGAGGAAGGAAGGAAGGAAGGAAGGAAGGAAGGAAGGAAGGAAGGAAGGAAGGAAGGAAGGAAGGAAGCTCTATTGTTTCAGAGTCAAGATCTGTTTTGTGTGATAAAGAGACTTAAATTCTCACTGTTCACAGAACCATTCTGAACCACTGAATATATTGAAATGATAGAATGCTTTCAAGTTAAGCTGTGCATGTGTGTGTGCGTGCGTGTGTGCGTGCGTGTGTGCGTGTGTGTGTGTGCGTGCGCGTGTGCGTGTGTGTGTGTGTGTGCGTGCGTGTGTGCGTGTGTGTGTGTGTGCGTGCGCGTGTGCGCGCGTGTGTGTGTGTGTGTGTGTGTGTGTGTGCGTGTGCGTTCCATGGTTGGGAATTCTGTTGGAGAAATATGGTTAGACTATTTTGACAATTTTTAACCTGCTTAAATTGGATTTCTAAAGTGCACAAATTGATGTTCTGCCACTCGGAGGATGTTTTAAAGATACCAGGACTTCAAAGAAAAACAGTGAGAGTAAATCAGATGCAAACATCCCTGTATCCATTCCAGCAAAATTAGTTTAGGATTTCCCAGGGCAGTGCTAAATTAGAATGATGCTTGGGCTCTGGGCAAGGATTGTTGGTGAGCATCTTTGTTGTTAGCTGTGGCTGAGAAGGATGTTTTAATATCTTGGAGAAATTGCTAAATGACATCAACTTCATAGATGTTTGCTAAGGAAACAACTAAACACTCCAAGTGTCTGACCACTGTCATCCAAAATTGTGTCCATTTCTGGTCCCTCGGCGTTTGAGGGGTCAGCCGACCTTTCTTCCCCTTGCTGGTCTTCCTTTCCTTCCTCTTTTGGTCATCAGATATCTTTCCTTATCTTACTGCAGGATAAATCAGGTCTGGAAAACAGCAATGTGTATTAGACATGATATCGGCAGCAGAAGCCGAAAGCATTTTTTTTAAATGAAGCCAGAGAGACAGAGTGATCTGCTTGATAATAAAGCTTAGCTCTTATGCCAGCTCCTCGCTGTTACAGCATATTACTAAACAGCAAGAAATGTGGCACAGATGTTGTGGCGGCCATATTTTACACCATCCAAAAGGTCATGTCGCTTGTTATTACATTCGGAATCAATATTAAGTGAGCGTTCCAAATTTCAGCTGTCAGTTGAATTTATTGCTGCAAACCAAAGCTGAAGGGTTCTCGACTGTGATTCAAGCATGCTAACAAATTAACTAATATAAGGGCATGCCTGGAAAAAGGAGGTGACCCACACACCAGCAGTCAAGGCTGGGGTCTTACATAGCTGCAAGAAAGAGCTGCTCCAACTGCCAATCAGAAGCAACTGCCATCTCACTAATAAAAAGGAGAGAAAGAGGGAAGGAAGGCTATAGGGAGGGAAGGCGTAGAGGAAGAAGGGAAGGAGGGATGAGAGGGAGCTAGGAAATTTTTCTCAAGATGTACTATACTGAGGGAAGCTCAATAATAAAAGGCAGGAGAAAAGGAAGAGGGAGGGAAGGAAGGGAAGGAAGAAAAGGGAGAAAAAAGAAGAGAGAGAGAGAGGGAAAAAGAAGTCTGTTTGTCTTTCTCGAGAAGATACAATATCTTCAAATCAGCTCATAAAAAGGGAGAAGGAAGGGAAGGAAGAAGGGAGGGAGGGCAGAAAGGAGGAGGGAGGCGAGGGGAGGGAGGGAGGGAGGAAGGAAA